>CM041297.1:25065298-25095083 GCA_023052935.1 Piezodorus guildinii | reverse complement strand
ATTCAATTTGTACCGTTTTAAAAGGGGGGATCTTTAACGAAAAAAACATCGTTTTTATCTTTTTTTTATTATTCTCCCAAAAATTGAATTCATAATGGGGGTCCTGACTTTTTAAAATTTCTTTTTTCAACCTAATTATTTATGGAACTCCTGGTATTCTGAGCCATATTTTTTTAATCCAAAAAGTATTCTCTAGTTCTGTTTAGGGTTACATTTACAGGGGCAATTAAATCATTATTTGGGGTTTTTTTTTATTACTATTTGGGGGCAGGGATAAAAAAATTTATTTTAAAATACATTTAAAATTTTTTAAAAAAAGTCAGGGCCGCTAAAACTTTTCTACTTACGTATCCCCTCTTACTTTTACTTTGCCATCTCGCTGTTATTGATGTTCATCTCCCAAAACCCTTTGATTAGTGATTTTTTAAACCCAAAGGGGAACCTTTTAACAATCGCACATAAATGGGGCACTTATTTCATAAAAAACGTAATAGAGGGGGGGGCCCCCCCGGGGACTAGATAAGAGGAGGGAAAACCCCCCTTTTCTGTATTTTTTATCGTTTTTTAAAAGGGGTCCTCGGTCAAGACTTTATCACTACAATCGTAACAAAGAACTTGCATATATATTTTCAAATTTTTTATTTCCAAAGACTTTTTTGTTTTATTATTAGATATTAAAACCCGAGGCGTCTAAAAAAAGGGGGGGCCTCGAGACCTTCTTGGTAATTCCCCTACTAAGTGCCCAAGGGGCATTTCTCATCATGTTTTTTTTTTTTTTTCTTCATGTTATTATCACTGTACATTTTTACTTGTTTGCATGAAAAACCCTTTTAAAATTTCAAAAAATAAATTTAAAAAACAAAATTAAATAAACATATAATTACACATAAAAATACATATAAAAGGGGGTACGAAAGGGCTTTTATTATTTTTGGAAATACTGGGGTTCCGTTTTCCCCACAAAATATAACTAAAAAAAAGGGGTTCCCTTTTGACTTTTCCCTCCCAAAATTTTTCCCGGGCTTCCCCCCGCCCTCTTAAATCCGTCGGGACTTCCGCTTCCCTTCCCCCCGGGGGCTAAGACTCCCCATAATCCTCTACCCCGGGCACTACAGGGAGGGTCTTTTTTTTTGTATAACCCTTCTAAAAACTTTTTTTTGCTTGTACCCGGGAAAACTATTCTTTTTTAAAAAATTCAAAATTTATTTCTATTCCCCCCCATATTCCGATACATAAAAGTTAAACTTAAAGCTACATCTTTTTTTTTTTTATGAAGCAGCGGGTTTCCTGGATTTTTTTTTGTTTGGAAATTATTTTTTTTAAATTATTGGGGGTTTGGTATATAATGTAACAAAGCTTTTAATGTAACAAAGGGGAAAATTTGAATTAATTAAAAAAAAAGCCCAAGGGGGGTTTCGAAGTATAAAATGGGGGGATAAAAAAGTTTTCCCCGGGGGGCCACTTTTTCGAAATAAATTGGTTTTTTCCCTTCCTTTTTGAGACACCTCTCCAACTTTGCCGAAACGCAAGATTTATTATCAGAAGTAGATTTAAGGGAAAGGAAATAATGGGGCCCCGGAAAATTTTAAATTTTTTTATTTCATAAGACTTTTTTTTTAAAAATTTCCCAATTTTTTAAAAAATTTAAAAAAAATTTACAATTAATTCAATTTTTGTTAATAAATCGGGGGGGTATTTTTTTTTTTATTTCAAAAAAAAAAAAATAACTGTAAAATTTTTTTAAATCTCATCTCAATTTTTTATCCTTTTGTAACCGCCCGGGGCCTCGGGGGGGGATGTTTTTTTTTGGGGGGTTTTTTATTTTAAATTGTTTCAAAAGTTTTTTTTTTTAATAATATATATATACTAGGGGGGAAAAAATTTTGGGGAACTCCCATTTGTGATCATCCAGGGGGTTCCTTAACAAAAGCGAAAAAAAATAATAAAAAAATAAACTTTCCCATTCAAATTTAACAAAAACACCAAAATTTTGTGTATTCAAACCCCCAATTTTGGGTTCTGAAGCAACTCCCCCCAAAAACCCAAATTCATCAAAAAAATTTTCCAAGGGGTTTTTTAAAAAAAAAAAATTTTAAAAAAATTTTTGTTAAATTTTAAACCCCCCTTTTAATGCTGCGGGTTAACCCAGACATGCTACTTAAAGTAAATTTTTTGCATTTCTAAATTTTTAATTAGATGGAGACTTGAACAAGTACTACACCCAAAAAAAGCTTGCCCCCCCCCTTTTTTAACCCCCTTTTCCATAAAAAAAAATTTGGGGTTTTTTTTCCTTTTTAAAAACCCAAAGGGTCCCCCCCCCCAAAAATTTAAAAACCCCCGCAACCTTTGACTAAAAAAAACCAGGTGCTAGACACTGCACCACATACTCCCCCTTTTTTAACGTCCATTTTTTAAGCAAAATTTAAATATTAAAAATTTCAAATTCATAGGGGGGTTTTTTAAAAATTAAAAGTTTAAATCATCGTAGGGGGGGGGCCTTTGGGGGTTATTAAAACATCGACCATTAGCAAATTCGAAAAAAGGGGCCCCCTACTCTAAATTTTAATTTTTGAGTAAAATTTCCCCCTTTTTGGGGTTGCGGGGAAAAAAAGTGCCTTTTTTTCCAGAACTTAGACTATAGACCTTTTGCAATTTTTGTTTTTGGGTTTTTGTCTTTTTTATTTTTCCCCCAGATTTGGTATATATTTTTTTAAATGAAAAGGTTACAACAAAAAAAATTTTTTGGGGGAGAAAAAAAAATTGAACATTTTAATAATACGGGAAATTTTTTTTTAAATTTTAAAAAGCCCCAAAGAAAATAAAAAAAACCCCTTTAAAAATGACAAATGAGCAAACAAGAAAAGACAGTCATATTTTCATTTTGCCCCTTTTTTTCCCCTTTTTCAACAATTTGATCAAATTTGTAGTCGATTTAAAATTTAATGTGTTTTTAAAAAAAAAAAACTCAATTTTTTTAAAATTTTACCCCAAAAAAAAAACACGGCAACACGAAAACCTAACATTTTAACGTTTCACACTTTTTTTTAATAGCCCGATTAAAACGTTTAAAATTTTAATAAAAACAGTTTTTTTTAAAAAGGTTTTTTTTGTTAAAAAAAAAAAAAACCGCAATAATTATAAAAAAGAAAAAAGAAAAGAAAAAAACAAAAATTTTTAAGAAAAAAAACCCCCAAAATTAACGCAAAATTTTTTAAAAAAAAAAGTATTAAAAGATTTTTAAAAAATAAATAATCGATAATATTTTTTTTTTTAAAATTTTTTATCATTATTTTTTGTGTAATTTAAAATTATAATTTTGGAGTTCTAGCATTGGCTAAAATTCTCCACTCACGTGCGGGATTGCTTGTAATTGTAATATTTATAGTGCATTAAAAATTTTTTTTTGATTTTTTTGTATTATATTATTTTTTTAAATTTTTAAAATTATTAAATTTATTTTTTGTATATATCGTTAAATGTATATAATGTTTACGTTTTCACTAAAAAAATTCCCCATTTACAGATTAAAAAATTGCTAAAAAAAAAAAAAAAAAAACAATAGTGTTTATTTTTTTTTTTTATTTAAGATAGAAAAAAAACGAAAAACTTTTAAGATCAACACAACCGATGATCAAAAAAAAAAAAAAACCCCCTTTATATATCAAGCAAAAACCCTTTATGTAAAACCCTTTTTTTTCCCAAAAATTTTTTCAAAAAAAAAAAAAATCTGTGCTGCAACCCCACTTTTTTCCCCCTTTCTTCCTTTTCTACAATCTTTTTAAAAATTTTTAAAAAATACTTTAAAGAAAAAAAAAAATTTTAAAAAAAAAAATTTTTTCAATAGAAACATAAAAAATTTTTAAAAAATGAAAAAAACGATTTTTCTAAAAAAAAAAAATTTTAAAAAAAAAGGGAAAAAGACTTTTAAAAAAAATTTTTTTTTTAATAAACTTTTTTTTTTTCCCTTTTTTCTGTAAAAATTCAAACTTGAAACAAATACTTTTTTTCTAAAAAAAAATTTAAAAAAATTTTGGCAAAAAATTTTTTCGCATTTTTACACAAAACATAAAAAAGGGGGACTAATAAAAAAATTAGAAACTTATACAAATTTCCTATCTATAAAAATTTTTCAATAAAAAAATTTTGGGGTCTTAGAGACAAATTTTTGGGCGGAGTTAAAACCCCCCTAAATGAAAAAAAAATGATTTTTATTTAAAAAAATATCCCCCCCAAAAAAATTTTGGGGCATTTTTAAAAAAACCCAAAAACAAAACAAAATGAAAATTTTGAAGTATTTTATTTTTTTTTTTTGTAACTACAACACATTACCTAGGTCGCCCAAAAAGGGGGTTTAAAAAAATCAAAAAAATTTTAAACATAAAAAAAAAATTTTTGGCGCGCTAGAAAAGGGGGGGTTAAAATGTTTTGTTTTTTATTCATTTAAAAAAAAAACGGGATCTCACCACTAAATTTATTCATCGTATTTATTAATAGATAATAACCTGTTTTTTTAAAAACATTTTTTACCAGTCCGTTTGAGATTTTTACAAAAATTTTTATTAAGCAAAAAAAAAAATCTTTTTTTGGAAAATATTTTTTTTAAAAAAAAAGGGGAATATACTTACAAAAAAAAATTTTTCAAAACAATAAAAATTTTTTTAAAGGCTGAAAAAAAAAAAAATAATTGGGGGTAAAATCATTTTTAAACCCCCCCTTTTTCAAAACCCCCAAAGGGGGTTTTCATTGATTTTTTGGGGGTTGATCAAATTAACATTTTTAAATATTTTTAAAATACCCATATTTTATTTTAACCATATATTTTTAACAAAATTTTTTCCATAAAAAAAAAATTTGCTTCCCAAAAATTAAAAAATTTTTTTTATTCCACCAAAAAAAAATCCAATCCGGGGCCCCAATGAAACACAAAAAATTTTCAATTCGTCCGGGGTTAAAAAATTTTTCTCCCTAAAAAAAATTTTTCCCAAAAGCCTGAAAAAATAAGTCTTAGAGAGAGGTCGGGGGAAAAAAAATTTTGGGGAAATTTTGTAGCCCAACTCTCATCTCAAACGTTGGTTGGGGGAACTGGGGCGGTTTTTCGTCGTTTTTTGGGGGTGGCACCCATTTGGGGAAACCCCTTTTTCCTTCCCAAATTTTCTTTCCCAAATGGGACAACTTTTGGTTTACCCGAGTTCCCCCCCAAAATTTTTCGTGTTTTTGGGTTTGGGGTTTTTTTCCATTTTTGGGGCCTCACTGTCGTTTCCAACAAAAATGACCCCCCGGCCTTTCCCCTTTTTTTGGGGGCAAAAATTTTCCTCTGCGAAACTTCGGGGGCCCCAAACCCCCGCCCCCCCCACTCATTAATCCCCCTCCCCCCAATTTTATTAATTTTTCACCTTTTTCGCACGCTCCCCAAAAATTTAAAAATTTTGTAAAAAAAATTTTTTACGAAAATCCACTTGACTTTTTTCGTTTTAAGACCTTTAACACACTAAACCCCAAAAAAATTTTTAAAATAAACAAATTCATTTTAAAAAGGGGGATTAAAAAGGGGTTTTTTTTGGGGTAATAATGATCAATTTAATTACTTTTTTTTACAAAATTTAAATTTAAAAATTAAAATTGGGGAAAACCCCTTTTAAAATTTGCATCACCCAAAATTATTGGGTTTTTTTTATAAACATTTTTCTTATTTTTTAAAAATGTGTTGTAAAGTTTAAAATTTTTTTAAAAAAACCTCATTTTAAATTTAGTTTTTTTTTGGGGGTTTTTAAAAATTTGGCCAATTACCGGGGGGTTTAAAATTTTTTTAAAAAAAAACCTTTTTTTTTAAAAATGTACGAGTTTTTTAATTTTTGAACCAGTTAGCCTCAAAGCCCAAAATTTTTTCAATTTTAAAAAACCCCAATAATAGGTAATTTTTTTATTTTTTAAAATTTCCCCCCATTTTGGGGGCCTTTTTTGGGAAAATTTCCGCGAAAAAAACCCCCAAAAAAAAAATTTTTTCCCAAAATTTTTTAAAATTAAGAGAATCAAAATTTTTTTCCCCTTACAGGGGTTTTGGGGCCCCTAACCTATTTAAAAAGGCTGTAACACTGATAGTATTGGCCCAATTTTTTTTTTTATATTTTTTTAAAATTCAAAAAAGGGGTAGAGAAAAAATGGTCAAATTTTTAAAAAAAATCAAAAATGTCGAGGGGGAAAATTAATGGAAATTTGGGGAAAAAATTTTAAATATTGACCCATATATATAATAAATTTAAAAATTATAAATATATAATATATATAATATATAGATATATTTTAAATAAATTTTAATAGAAAAAAACATAAATATATAATATATATATAAAAATATATATATATATATATAATAATCCCCACTTGTTGAAATTTTTTAAAAAAAAGGGAAAAAAACCCCACAAGCGTTTATTTTATTTTTTTTGGGGAATTTTTTGGTCTAGAATAAAGTTTTTTCTTACATCTTTTTTAAATTTAAAAAATTTCATTTTTTTTGGGGTGTTTTTTCCCCAATTTTTTAATGCTTCGCCCTAAAAAATCAAATCCCCCCAAAAAAGGTTTATTTTACATAAAACCCAGCACTTTTTTAAAATAACCCCCGGAAAAAAAATTTTAAAAACAAATTTTTTGGAAAAAAAAAAGGGGCAAAAACATTTCATCCTCATTGCCGGGGGGGAAAAAGGGGGACTTTTATTTCCCTGCCCCCCTAAATATCACTTCCAAATCCCCCTCCAGCAAATATCTACCGTAATATCACAAAAAGAAAAGATAACCCTTTTTAAAATTTTTTTAAAAATTTTTTATAAACAATAAAACGTTTTAAAACAATTATATGCATCTCCAAAAATTTTATTATGTTTTACCCCATAAAAAAAATATTTTTTTTTTTAATATATGGAAAAATTTTAAACCCATTAAACGGGGGGGAAAAAATTTTTAAAAAGGCAAAAATTTGGGGTGGGGGGCCCTCTAAAACCCCAAAAAAAATTTTTTTTTCAGTTATTAATTTTTCGTGTTTTTTTTAAACCATTTTCTTAGTTTTTTAAAATAAGGGGTTGTAACCCCCAAAATTTTAAAAAATTTTACTCTCTTACATTATATTTTTGTAATGAAAGAAAAAAAAAAAGGGGGAAAAAAAAAAATTCCCCCAAATTTTTTAAAGGACTAAATGAAGACAAAACCCCCAAAAAAAATTTTTTTTTTAAAACCCCCCCTAATTTAAAAAAAAAATTTTAAAATTTTTTAATTTTTTAAAAACATCTAGAATTTTTAAAATTTTTTAAAAAAATAATTAATTCAACCTTTTTTTAAAATTTTTCCTTTTTAAACCAAAAAAATTTTTTTAAATTGAAAAAAAACCAAAAAAATTTTAAAAAAAATTTTTTTTTTTTATACTTTTTTTTTAATTTTATTTTAAAATTTTTTATTTCAAAAAATTTTAAAATTTTTTTTAAAAAAAAAAAGGGGAAAAAATTTTTTAAAAAAAAATTTTATTTTTTAAATAAACATCCATTTTCTAAAATTGGGGACAGTTTTTCAAAAACCCCGGGGAAAAAGTCCCCAAAAAATTTTTTTTCCTTTTTAAAACAAACTATAATAACTTCCTATCCTTTTTTTAAAAAATAACAATTTTTTTTTTCGGGGGGCCCCTACTAAATGTTTTGATTTTTGGGGTTTTATTCCTAATAAAAAAATTAAATTTTTAAAACCCAAGCTCCGGGGGAAAGTCTTTTTTTTACTCTCGGGGCTTTTTTTTTTAAACCCAAAAAAGGTTTTCCCCTTCTAATAAAAATTTAAAAAAATTTTAAAAAGACAAGATCACGAACATTTCACCCCAAAAATTTGGGGAAAACCCCCTTTTATAAATCCAAGATTTAAAGGTACACTTTCCCTTTTTGCAAACAAAACCAAAAAAAACCGGGGAAAAAAAAATTTTCCCTTTTTAAAACAATAAAAGCGAGACAAAATTTTATTTTTCACACCGACATAAAAAGGGGTTTTCCCCAAAAATTAACAAAACCCTGAATCATGTAGACCCCCCTTCCCCAAATTTAAAAGGGGTTAAAAAACCCAATAAAAAAAACATTTTTCACTTTACTTACCTAAAAAAAAATATATAGAAAGGGGAAAAAAATTAAAAATCGTAAGAATTTTAAAATTTTTACTTTTCAAAAAAAATTTCATTTTTTCCCAACCCCCCTAATCAAACATACCGTCCCGCAAAAAGCTTGTGGGGGTTTGTCTATTTTTTAAATCCATAGCGTATAAAAGGGGAAAAACCCTTTTTTTTAAATTTTATATGTTTTAAAAAGTTACTCAACTTTAACGAAATCTTTTCCCAAATTAAGACCCCCTAAACCGTATTTTGAAAACCCTTAAAAAAGGGTTTTTAAAAAAAATTTTGTTTAAACTTTTTTTCCTTGAAAAATTTTAAACTTTTTTTTTTTAGGGGTTTTTTTGGGTTTTTAAAGGGGAAAAAACTCATTTTTTTAATTTCCCAAAAAAATCTAAAAAAACGTTTAAAAATTACCTATAAAAAGACAAACAAAAAATTAAATAAATAAATAAAAAATAATAAAAAATAAAAAAATAAATAAATAAATAAAAATTTTTTAAAATAGAAAAAAATGCGTAAAAAAACCTGAATTTTAAATGAGTGATAAAACAATGTCTTTACCAATTGAAGAAAACCGTCAAAGGGGCCCCCCCTATCGTTTTAATGCCTCAAAAATTTTCGTTACGAAAATTTTTTCCCAAAAATTTCCCCACATAACAGGACACTCTTAAAAAAAAGACTTACTGTAAAAACCCCTTTACACATTGACATCGAGGGGGTCCCTTCTGCCCTGGGGGCTCATATAAAACCCAAAAGTCCATCCCAGGCGGCGATAACTACCCCTAAACCCCCCCCACTTTCTTGATATAGACCCAGCACTGTTTTGGGGGGTTTCACAACAAATCTTTTTTTTTATACTGGTTTATTTTTATTAAAATACCGACGACTTAAATCCATTTTTAAATTTTGTTCTTTTTAAAATACTTTTAATTTTCCAGAACCAAAAAAAAAAAAAAAAAAAAAAAAAAAAAAAAAAAAAAAAAAAAAAAAAACTACATCGTCCGTTTTATTAAAATTTTAAGGGGGATAAAAAACAATTTAAAAAAATTTTTTTTAAAAAAAGGGGAAAAAATAAAAATTTTTTTGTTTTTTAAAAAAATAGAGTAAGAACCAAAAGCTTTTTCAAAGACAAAAAACAGGGGGGTAAAAAAAAAAAAATAATATAATATTTTTTTTATAATAATAATAATTATATAAATATGTAAACTATTTTTTCTGAAAAAACAAATTGATTCCAAAAAAATTTTTTTTTAATTTTATTTAGAAATTTTTCTCGCACCTGAACAACGAATGGTTAAAAATATAATTATGTAAAAAAATACCTTAAAAAAAAAAATTTTTAAAAAAAAAAACCGCTTCTAAAAAATTAATAAAAAAAATTTGGCGAATTTTCATAAACTTTAGTGACATAAACTTTTTTTCGGACATCCTTTGATTTAATTTTTAAAAAATTTTATGTTACAAAATAAATAAATTTAAAACCATCTTAAAACAAATTAAAAAAAATTTTTTTTTTTTATTTAAATAATTTACAACGAAACTAAAGAATACAATAATAAATAAAAAAAATTCTTAAAATTTTTTAAAAATTTTTTTTTAAAACCAAATTTTTTAACCTAACATTATTAAAATTTTTTTAAATTAATTTTAAAAACCAAAAAAAATAATTCATTTGCTGCCCCCCAACCAAAATTTTTTTTATAAAAAGGGGGAGAAAGATAAATAAAAAAAATTTAAAAAATTCCCTACCTTTTAAAAATAATTTCAACATTTTCAAAAAAACCCAAAAAGCCAATGATTTAATTTTTTATTACCTCTACGTATTTCAAAAAAAAAACCCCTAAATTTTTAAAATTTTTTTTTTTTTTACTTTTTTTTTCCCCCAAATTTTTTTCTATATTTTTTTGGGGAAAAAAATTTTTTTTACCAGGCAAAAACAAAAATCTTTAAAGGGGGTGGTAAAAAAAAAATTAAATTTTTAAAAATTAAAGATGAAACATGAGGGGGATAAACAAAAACGTTTTTTCTTTTTTTGAAAAATAATAATTTTAAAAAGTTTTCATTTAGGAAATAGATTAAAAGGGGGCTTTCCTTGGGTGACAACCAAATACTTGGAAAAATATTCCCCCTTTTTTAAAACCCCTTATGTTAAACACTTGATTTTTTTTTTTAAAACCAAAAAATTTTTTTTTAAATTTTTAAAAAAAAAACGGGGGAAAAACAAATTTTTTAACAAAAAATTTTTATAAATTAAAACCCAAAAAAAATTTTGGGGAAAAATCTCCCCCACGGGTTTTAAACCAAATCTTTAATATTTATAGAAAATTTTTACCATGAGGGGAAAAAGATCCCCCAAACCCAGCCATTAAAAATTTTTTAAAGACTTTTGGGGTCCCTTTTCCACTTTTTGGGGAAAATTTTCCCTTTTTTAAAGGGGTTTTTGGGGAAAATTTTTTAAAAAAAAATCAACCCCAAAGGGGAAATATTTTTTTTTTTCAACAATATTTTTATTGAAAAAATTACAATCTTTTCCCATTTTAAATAAAAAGTAGGGGGGAAAATATCATACAAAACAACTTTTTATAAAATTTTTTTACACAAAAAAAAATTTTAAAAAAAAATATATATACAATAATGAACAATACAAAAAACCCCCAAAAACACTAAAAACCTATATACACATACACACACCCCAACATACATCACATTAAAAGGAAATCTACCACTCAAAAAAACCCAATATATACAATTTTTAAAAAAATCGGGGGGCCCCTGCCTTTTTAACCCTAGGGGGTTTTTATAGGTAGCGGGGTGGGGTTGAAAAAAATTTTTGGGGGGTTAAATTTTTGGGAAAAAATTTGGGAAAAATTTTGGGGAAAAAAATTTGCCCCTTTTAAAAAAGGGGAAAATTTTTAAACGGGGGCAAAAATATTTTAACTTAAAAGGATGTTTACTTTTTTACAGAAAAATGTAATAAATGAAAAAGGACTCACGGTGAATTTCCCCACATACTTAATACTTTTTAAAACGCACTTTTTTGGCCCCTTTTAAAATTTTTTTAACTACTAAAAACAAAATTTTAAAAAATCTAATTTACTACTTCAATTTTAAACATTTTTTAACCTTTTTTTTTAATTTTCTTTTTTTTGAAAAATTGTACCATTATAAAAAAATTTAAAACCCTCCTTCTTTTAAAAATTAAAAAAAATTTAAAAATTAATTTATTTTTTTTTCACTTTTAAAAACCCCCTTCATATAATATTTTAAATTTTTGGGGCCATGGGGGTCACTTCAAAAATTTTTTCATAAAAAAAATAATTTTTCCCCATTTAAACATATGGGGAAATTTTCTTTTTAAAATTTTTTTTTTTCATTTTTTTTTCCCCAAATTTTCAAAATTTTAAAAAATTTTTTCCCAAAATTGGGGGGATTTTATTTTACTATCACACACACTTCTAAAAAAAAAAAATATTTTGACTGTTTGGGAAAACCAAAAAATTAAAAAGCTATATATGATAACTTATAATGAAAAATTTTTAAAATAATTTTTTTTAAAAATTTTTTTAATTTCCCTTTTAAACCCACACATTGGGGAATCATAGACGCTTAAAATTCTTTATATCGCCAACGGGGGGGCATTTTTTTCCCCTTTGGGGGAAAAGTTTTTTGGGGGTTTTGGGGCATAAAATTTTTTTTCCCCCTCTTTTCCCCTCATTACAAATCGGACTTTTTTTGGGGAAATTTGTCCGCATTTTTACAATTGGACTTCTACCCTTTTTATTATGTATCCTTGAATTGGAAAGGGCCCAAAATTCGTAATAAAAAAAAAAAAAATTTTTCCCCTTTAAAAAGAGGTTCCAGCTATTTTTTTTTTTGCAAATTTTTAAAAGGTTAAATTTTCCCCAGTTTTTTTGATTGTCCTCTTCTCCTTTTTTTTTTTTCTACTATTTAAAAAAAAAAAATTTTAAAAATCTATTTATTGTTATTTTTTTAAAATTAAAAACTTTTTTAAAATAATACAACAAAAAAAATTTGACGAAAAGTAGAAAAAAAAAAAAAAATTTTTAAAATACTCAAAAGAACTATTTTTTAAAAAAAATTTTAAAAAAACTTTTTAAATTCGAAACAAAAACTATTTTTTTTTAGACCCCCTCGAGGATTTAGAAATACATGAAAAAAAAAAGGCTAAAAAGGGGGTTTGGGCCCCCCAAAAGGTTGGAAAAAAGATTATAACTATTTGGGGGGGGTTTTCTAGATAAATTTCATTATATTGTTTTTAAAAAATTTTCGATCCATCTTACTTTTTTAAAAAAAACCCTTTTCAGTTTCCCCCCCAAAATTTTTTTAACCCCCTTTTAATTTAAAAAAATTTAGTTTAAGATTACTTACGGTTTTTCTTGGGGGTTTTTTTGGGGAATTTTTAATCATCACAAAAATTTAAAGACTTCCCGTTTTCCCCCTTCAAACAAAATTTTTTTAAAAAAGGGGGCAAACGCTTACGGGGGGGCTTTCCATAAACACCACCCCCAAAAACTTTTTGAAAATTTTTTAACCCCCTGTATAGCGAAAAAAAAAATTCTTTAAATACAAAAACATTATTTTTCTCCCCCCATTGGGGGAAAAAAAAAAACCCCCTTTAAAAGATCAGGAATCTTTTTTGGGGAAACAAAAGCCCCTAAACTCCCCCTTTTTTAAAATTCTAAACATTACGGGACTAAATAAAAAATTTTTTATAAACAAAAAAATTTTAAAAGGGGGAATTTTAAAAAAAAAAACACTACGAACTTATTTAAAAATTTTTGGGATTTGTGAGATTGTTAAGTTTAAGGTTTAAGAAAAAATTTTTTTAAATATTTAAACACCCAAGATAAAAAATTTTAACGAAATGAACTTTTTCTAATAACGAAAGTTTTAGCGTTTGTGAATTTTCAATAAGGACTTGTAAAAATAGATCCTCCCCGGGGTTCCCCGAACGGGGGAATAATTTTATACATTTTTTAAAAAAAACTGGGGGCAAAGGGGGTCTTTTTGGGGACGGGGAAATTTTTTAGGATTTTTAGATTTTTTTTTTTTTATTTAATAACTATTTTAATTTTTTAAATATTTTTTAAATTTAAAAAGGAAAAATACTAGCTTCCCCACCTATTCTTTTAAATTTTTTTATTCTAATTTAAAAAAATTTTTAAACCTTTTTTTTTTGCCCTTTTAAAATTGTTTAAAGGGTTTTTTCCCTGTGTACAAATTTTTTATTAAAAGTTGATAAGGATTTTTGTTTTTTAAAAAAACAAATGAAAAAAAAAAATTTTTTGGGGGCATCCACACACTAAAAAAAAATAAAACCGAAAAAATTAAGGTTTAAAAGAACACCCCCTAACACAACACGACTCCAACGCCTCCCCCCCCCCACAAAAATTTGGGGTTCCAAAATTTTTTGGGTTTTAAAAAAAAACAATCAACCCCCCCCTCAAATTGGGGGAAACAATAATTTTCCAAAATTTTAGCAACTAAAGCCCGACTCGACAACAAAACCCCAAAACTCCAAAACGGGGAAACCCAACCCCCCCCCGTGTGGGACCATCAATCCATCCCCCCAACCCCCCCCAAACCCCCCACAATCACATCACCCGGGGGGAAAATTTTTTTTCCGGATTCCAACAAGGGGAAACCCAAATTGCTCGGGGGGGAAAAGGGAAATCCCCCAGCAGTCGCTTTATGAAAATTCACCCCCCCCTTTTACAAAAAATTTTTAAAGGGTTTAAAAATTTTTTGTACCTTTCCAAGACTCCATCCCTTTACTAAAACATCCCCCCCCAAATTTGGGGGATATCAAATATAGCCTTTTTACACTCTACAAAAAATTTAAAACTTCAATAATTTAAAAAAACTGAAATCCATACAAAATAAAACCTGGGGGAAAATACTGGGGGACGCCCCCCCTTCCCCGGGCATTTTTTAAATTTTTACTTTTTTCTTTTTTCAAAATACTACTGCTTGAAAATTTAAAAAAAAAATTTTAAAAAAAAAATTAAAAAAATTTTTAAAAAAATTTTTAAATTTTTTTAAAAAATTTTTTTTTTCAATTGTACCTATAAACCTTCGGAAAATCGCGCAATTCATTTTAAACAAAAAAAAAAGAATTTTTTGGGGTTTTGGGGGGCCCGCCTATCTAAACACTCCTTAAAGTACAACAAACAAATTTAAATCACACACTACACTTTAGGGTTTCTCAATTGATTCACGAAAGCCCTTTATCACAAAAATTTTTTAACCCCCCTCGGGCTTTTATTTTTCCCAAAATTAAAATTCAAAACTTAATAAAAAAAAAAAATTTCCGTTTTTAAACAAAATTTTTAAAAATAATTTTTTTGAAAATTTTTTAAAAAAAAAAATTTTAGGGATAAAAAATTTTAATTTTAACCCCAATCATTTATCTTCTTTTATTTATTTTTTAAAAATTTGAAAATTTTTTTAAATTTTTAAATTTCCCGCCACATGTATATTCATCTTTTTTTTTTTAAAATTTTTAATACATTTTTTTTTTTTAAAAATTTTCAATGCATCCCTAAAAAAAAAATTTTGGGCAAATTTCCGGGCAAAAATTTTTTTGGGGGAAACCTTCCCCCTTTTTAAAAACCCAAGGGGGGGCCCCCCAGATTTTTTGGGTATAACAGTTAACACAAACCTTTTTAAATTTTTCCCAAAAAAACCCCGGGCATCAAATCCATTTCCCCACAAACCCCTCTTCCCCCCCCCCACTTTTTAAAACCCCTCACTCCCTCACACAAATCACCCATCAAAAACCATCTTTTTTTTAAATTTTAAAAATAATTCTCTTAAAAAAATTTTTAAAAAACCCCCTTGGGGGGGCTCCCTCGGGTTATTTTCACAAAAACCCCCAAAAATTTGAAGGGGGGGTGCCCAAAAACCCAAAAAACGGGGGCCCTACCCCCCGAGAGCAAACTACAAAAAAACACTAACAAACCCCCCTTTTTTTTTTTACGATCAATTTTTAAAACCCCCTTTTAGGGATTTTTATTTCCCCAAACCCCGGGGCCCCCCTTTTTAACAATGCCCCCCCATCCAAAAACCAAAACCCCCCCTTCCCGTTTTAAATTTTTTCATCCCAAAAAGGGGTTCTGATCATCCCCACCCCGGGGGGCCGCTGCAAATCTTGTCATCAATAAACAAGGGATTTTTTTTAAAACCCTTTTTTAAAAAATTTTACTTTCACTAATTTAGTTTGGGGGTCTTAAAATTTTCAAATCGATATAATAAACGATCTTTTTTTTTTTTTTTTTTCGGGACAACCCCATAGGGGAAAAAAAAAAAAAAAAAATTGCTTATAAAATTTTTTTTTTTTTAACTAAATTTTTTTAAACTTTTTCCATATATCAAAAATTAAATTCGTTTTTTTATACCCCCTTTTTGGGAAGGGAAATTTATCCCCCAAAATTTTAAAAAATTAAAAAATATAAAATATATAAAAAAAAAATATTATATATATATAATATATATAAAAAAATATTATAAAATTTTTCTTTTTTGAGAAATAATTTTACAATCTGCCACTAACTTAAAAAAAGGGATTAACCCAAAAAAAATTTTTTTCTTCCATACGGGGGATAAAACAAAACACTAAAATAAAACCCTTTTTACCTAATTAACAAATGGAAAAAAAAAATATATAATTTATATATATATAAAAAAATAAAATAAATGAAAATAAAAAAATAATTATGACCTTCCACACTCATGGGGGAAAACAAATGTACATTTACCCCGGATCTCCAAAAAAACCCCCCTTACATCGAGAAAGGATCCAAAATAAAAATCCCTTTTTTCACCCGCACAAATTTTTTGCCTTGGAAACTATGGGGGCAACCACACCAGGCATTTTTTCATTTTTTTTGGGAATATATCATGAAAATAAACAAATTTTAAATTAAATTTTTAAAAAACAAAATTTTCACCCGACATTTCCCGGGGCCCAACCCTTTGTCAAAAAAATTTTCCCGCAAAATCTCCTTCATACATTTTTTGCAACTTTTTACTTTCCCCAAAAACCCTTAAAAAAGATTTTTCTTTTAAAATCCAAAAATTGTGGAAAATTAAATTTGGGTTTTTTTTTTTTTTTTATTTTTTTCCCCTCTACCCTACGGGGCATTGGCGCCATCACAAACATTATATTCTATTGTAAAACCCTAAAAAATTTTTTAAAAATTCAAATATTTTGATATATTTTTTTTTGGGGCTCCGAGTATTGGGGTTTAAAGTCAGGGGGTTTTCCCAAAACTTTTCTTTTTTGTATTTTTTTTAAATTTTAAAAAAAAGGGGTTTACACCTGTAGACTTGCCCCCTTTTCCCCCCAAGTTCCCAACCTTTGGGGAAGGGGGCCCCCAAAAAAAGGCAAAACCGACCCAAAACTGCAAAAAGGGGTTTCCCCCCTTTTTAGATTTTTTTAGATTTAAAAATTTTAAAATTTAAAATTAAATTTTCCCCCTTCCAAAAAATTTTTCTTCCCCCTTCCCCCTTTTCCGTCCAACCCCCCAGAAAAACCCTTTTTTTTTGTTTGGGAAAATCCAATTTTCCCCTTTTTTCTTCTTTTAATTTTAAAACCCCCCTCCTTCCCAAAAATGGGGGTTGGGGGTGCTCTCACCTTTTTTTTCCCCGGGGAATTTCCCCATCTGGACCCAACAACACAACAAAATGTTCTTTTATTTTCCAATCTCGTTAATTATTTCCCAAAAAAACCCTTGGGGTTGGGGTTTTTGGTTTTCATCAGCACCCCCCTTTTTCCAAATCCGTCGAAAAAATCCACAATTTTTTTGATTTCATACATTCAAACCTTTATTTACATGCTTCTCCGGGGAAACAACTCCCCTTTGGGGGCCCCAGCTTGAACATTTTTTGTTTATTTTTTTTTGTAACAGCACACCAACAAAAATTTTCCCTTTTTTGGAACATCATAAAAAAATTTTTCAATTATTATTTTTCCCAAATTTTTTCCAAAAACGGGGTTTTTTTTTCTAGGAAACATTTTTTACTCTCCATCGACTGTCTATTACCCCCTATCTTGTATCGGGGGGGTTTTAAAATTTTGGGGGAAAAGGTTTTTTATATTAGGGGGGGCCCCAATTTTTTTTTTCCCCATTTTTTTTAAATTTTTTCCCTTAGGTTTTTTGGGGGCGAAAAAGGGCAAATTTTTTTAAAATTTCCCCCCCTTAAAATTTTTTTTAAAAGGGGGGTTTTTAAACAAAGAACATAGGCCTTTTTACAAAAAAAAAAACCTATATATACAAGTTAAAAAAAATTTTTTGCTACGGAAAAAAAAAAAAATATTTTTTTTGATTTTTTTTTCCGTTTTTAAAAATAAAAAATTAGATTTATAAATAAAAACCGTTAAAACAAGAAAAAATTTTATTTTATTTTTAAAAAAATTTTAATAAAAACCAATAAACTAAATATTTATGTTTTTAAAAAAATATAAAAAATTTAAAAAAAACCCCAATTTTTCTTTCAAACACAATTACTTTAAATTTTTTTAAAAATTTTTTTTATTTTTAAAAAAAAACCATATTACATCCTAACTTTTTTTAAAAACCCTTTTAATTTTTATTTATCAAGGGGGAAATTAAATTTTTTTTTCCGCCCAAAAAATTTTTTAAAATTTTTTCAAAAAAATTTCGATTTTTAAAACCCCTTTTTAATAATCATTTTATTTTTTTTTTCTATTGGCCAACATATTATATATATTTCAATTGCACAAAAAATTTTTCTCCTAGGACAACATTTTTTTTTTTATTATATTTTTTCTATCATAATTATGAAAAAATAGGGGTTTTTAAAAAATTTTTTTTAAAAAAAATTTTATTTCAAAAAAAAAAAAAACCCCTTTTAAATTCCATTATTAAAAAAAATTTAAATTTTTAAAAAAAAACCCCCTTTTTAAAAAGCTAACCCAAATTTTCCGGGGAAAAAAACGTTTACCCTCACAGGGGTTTCCCCCCCCCCTCCTTTCCCAAAATTTAAAATTTTTAATTTTTTTTCCCAAGTTTTTTCCACCCCCCCTTACCCCCAAAATTTTTATTTCCTATTTTCCCTTTCCATACACTAGGGGCCCCTTGGTTGGGGTAGTTTTTTCCTTACAATAAATTTTTTTCCACTACAATTTTTAAATTTTTGGGGAAAAAAAAAATTTAATTTAAATTTTTTTAAAAAAATTTTTTTAAAAACCCGTCCTTTTTTTCCCGGGGGAAATTTTCAAAAGGGGTTTTTTTTTAAAAAAAAAAATCTGTCGGTTTTTTTTTTTCCCTTTTTGGGGAAAAATTTTTTATTAAAAAAATTTTCATTATCAAAAAAAAATTTTTTTTTTAAACGCAAAAAGTTTTTAAAAAAATTTATTATTATTTTTAAAACATAAAAATTTAAAAAAAATTTTATAAAAAGATTTTTAAAGATTAACCGGGGTAAAACCCCCCGAGAAAAAAAATCAAAAAAGGCAAAAAAAATTAAAAAAGTTATAAATTTAGGAAAGATAAAGAAAGGGGGGAACCCCCGGGGTTTTTTCCAAAAAAATTTTTAGTTTAAAAAGACGGAAAAAAAAAAGGGGCCGAAAAAAGGGGAAAAATCAATACTTATTGCGTTTTAAAAAAAAAAACCGAGAGGGAAAAATTTTTAAACCCCAAATATGGGGGGCTCTTCCCCATATGCTAAAAAATTTTTCTCGTCAATACTAACTTGCCAAAACAAAAAAACACGGGGGAAAATTTTCGAAAAAAACCAAATTTGGGGTTTTAAAATAGAATCCCCCCAACCTTTTTTTTTCCAAAAAATTTTTTTTCCTTTTCGTCAAAAATTAAAAAAAGTTATACAACGGTTAGGGGCCATCAACTTTAAATTTTTTTTTTAAAAAGGGGTTTTTTTTTAATAAACCCCCCAAACTATAAATACATGTTAAACGGGGAAAACCAACTTGTAAACCTATAAAAGATGTGTTTTGGGAAAAAAAACAAAAAATAGAATCGGCCCCTAATTACCCACAATTTCAATTTAGGGGGTTAAAAAAGAAAACCCCCCTTTCACCGTTTTTTTTTTAAAAACTTTAAATATGTCATAGAAAAAGTTTTTTCCCAAAAAAAATTTTTAAAATGTTTAAAAATTTTTTTTGGGGGAAGCCGGGGGTTTTACTCTATGAAACTCAAACCATACACTAAAAAAAAATTTTTAAAAAAAACCCTTTTAAAAAAAAAACCCAAATAAAAACTGAAAAAAAAATTATGATTAAATTGCCCCCAAAAGGGGGGGTTATGACTTATACTTTAGGGGGCCTTCGGTTTTTTTTAAACCCAAAAAATTTTTAAAAAGTTTTTAAAAAAAAAAGTACAAAATAATAAAAATTTTTAAATTTTCCCCCCAAAAAAAAAAATGATTGTTATAGTACAAATATTTTTGAAATTCCCCAAGGGGAAATTAAAATTTTTTTCGGGGGTTTTTTTTTTTTTCAAATAAACTATTGAAATTTCTTTAAAATTTTTAAAATTTTAAAAATTCCCCCCGGGGGGCTACTTCTTGACAATAAACATCCTTTTACCTTAAATGAAAAAAAAAAAGTAAAAAGTATAAAGAAATTTTTAAAAGGTTTTTTTTTGGGGGAATTTTTTAAAAAAAAAACCCCTTTTTTTTAACAACTTCACACTAATATTGTTTTAAAAACTTGCGTACTAAATAAGAATATAACTTGCCCCCATTAGGATAATCAAAAATTTTTAACATTTAAAAAATCTATAAACTTCCCTTTACCAAAACATATTTCCCCCAAACTAGGGGTAAAAAAACTACTTTTTATTAAAATTTGAATTTTTTTTATAATAATAATAATACTTACGGAAAACCCAAGGGGTTTTTCGTCGATACCACCAAAAATTTCCCTTCTACACATACTCCCCCCAATGTTTTTCCGTTCAAGCCCAAACCCCCAAGACCCCCCTTTAAGGGGATCCCCCCCCCGCCCTTTTTGGGCCAACCCCTGGGGTCACAAATACTTTTTTTCTCAAAAACTTTCCCCCACCCCCCCCAAAAATTTTTAAAACCATAAAATCAATATATTCACGGGGCCAATTCCCAATTCCCTTGTGAAAAAATTTTAAATTTCCCACCTGCCCTCATCTCTTTTTGGGGCCCCCAAAAAATTACCATTTTTTTTTTTCGAAAACCTAAGCCTTTTTCCCCCCTTAAAAATAAGCCCACTTTTTACTCCTAAAAAACCGCGAAACCTTTTTTAACCCACACTCCCAATATTTTCAAAACCATATAAAAACCTTTTTTTTAAATTTTCTTGGGGAAATTTTAAAAATGTAATTTTTTTTTTCCTAAATTTAAAACCCCACAATTTCTACAAAAAATTGAATTTTTGTATTTCATTTTTTAAAACCCCCCAAAAAAAAAAAGGGCCCCGTTTATCAAACAAGAAACAAAATTTTTTATTGAAATTTATGTAAATACTTAGACCAAAAAGCAAAAATTTTTATTATTTAAAATTTCTATATTTCCGATCTTAGACCTTTTTTCCAAATTTTTATTTTTAAAATTAAAAAAAACCCCAAAAATTTTTTCATTTTTAAAATTTAAAAATTTTAAATTTTAAAATTTTTTTAAATTTTAAATTAACTTTCAAAGGGGGAAAATTTTTTTTACAAATTTTTAAAAATCATTTTTTTTAAAAATGTTTAAAAAAATTTTCAAATTTTTTTTCCAAATTTTTTCATGGGAAAACATAACTTTTTGGGAAAATTGTTTCGAAAAACCCCATCTCTAGTCGACGGGGAAAACCCCAAAAAAAGCTGCGCAAAACCTCCTCTAGAACGTTTTGGTTTTTAAAGTCACATGCTTACAAATCAAAGCTTTAAAACCCCCCCTTAAAAAACAATAACGCCCAAAACGTTTTAAATTTTTAAAAAGGAAATTTTTTGACTAAATTTTTTAAAACCCCTTTTATTACCAAAAAGTTAAATATTATTTCAACGGCCCCCTTTAATTTTTTTGATCCGCCCCCTCTTTAATTTTTTTCCATTTTGAACGGGGACGCTTTTTAAATTAACACCGCCTTTTTTAGATGATACAAAGAACAAGCTGTGATAACCAAATTTGGGGACAAATAAAAACCGGGTCAGCGATCTCGTACACAACTTTTCAATTTCCCAAAATGACGGGGCCCTTCCCTTTAAAAATCTTCCCGGGGTGCCCCCCCATTTTCCCCCCCCCCCCCCCCTTTCCTTTCACCCCCCCCCCAAAATCCAAAAAAAATTTTCCCAACAAGGGGAATCCCATTTTATCGAGCCCCGTCAATTCACCCCCATTTTAAAAACAATAAAAAATCCTTCGGGTTTTAAAGTCACTCTTGTTTTTCCCCCAAAAATAAATCGAACCATCTTTTTAATTTAGGGGTTTTTTTTCAAAAGTACTATATCAACATTAGACCCCAAATTTTTTTGCAAACGCAAAAACTATCATCTACAATTAATTTTTTTAACTACTGGGGGGTTTTTACTTTTACTTTTTCCAAAAAAGAAATATAAAATTTTTTGAGGGAAAAAATTTTTCGGGAAATTTTTTAAATTCCGATTAAAACTTTTCTCACACAAAAACAAAGCCCCCTTTGGGCATAACGTAAAAAAAAAAAAACCAAAAAAAAAAAAATACATTTTTTTATCAAGAACTACGTATTTAAAAAAAAAACAAAATCGTTTTTTTTTTTTGTTTTAAAAAAATTTTTTAGAATAACATATTGGGGTTCCGGGGAATTTCCCCCCACCCCGGGGGGCAAAAACACAGCAGAAAATTTCGCAATTAGTTTTTCACTCTACAAAAAACCACAGGGTGAAGAAAGAATTTGTAAAATTTTTTTCGGGCTTTTTTTCTTTCCTAAGGCTTTTTTTAAAAATCTATTCCCCCAAAAAAAACATTGAAAGAAACCAAGCCAAAGCTTTTATCCCCCAAAAAATTTAAAAAAAAAACGGGCTTGTTTCGACACCCCTCGCATGTAGGATAAAAGGCCAAAAAAAAGCAACCAACGCCAAAAAAACACATTATCTAAAAGAAATCATCCCCAAATTTTTTAAAAAAAGATATATGCCCCTATCTAAAAAAAAAAAAAACGACAATGACAGGGGCCCCTTTTGGGGAAAAACAAAAATTAATAAGTTTTTAAAATTAAACCCCAAAAAAAATGTTCAACCGTGGGGAAAACGCCAACATGTCAACAGCGGGGGGGGTTTTTAGACTTTTTTTAAAAATAGGGCAAAAAGCCCCTGACCCATGGATACCTTAAAGAAAACACACCTCCGGGGGGAGAAAAACCCCAACCCCCCCCACTGACCAAAAACCCCCTCTTTTTTGGGACTGCCCACTCTACCCCAAAAATTTTTTTTTACAGAAAATATTTTCCCCAAAAAAAACCCAAAAGGATACTATAACCCCCCTACAAAATTTAAGAAAAACAAAAATTTTTTTTTAAAAACATTTGTTTGTTTAAAAACAATCCCAGTAAAAGGGGATTAATTAAAAGGGGCCCCCAAAACCCCGATTTTTTTTCCCCCCAAAAAAAAAAAACCTAACCTTTTCCCCCTAAAAACATTTTTTTTTTTTGTTTTATTTGTAAATATTTTTTTGTTTTAATTTCATTAAAACCCAAGGGAAAAACTTTCTTTTTAAAAAATTTTTCCTAATCATTTGAAACATAAAAAAAAAAACCCAAACCACCCCCTTTTAAAAAGGGGGATTTGAAAATATTTTTCAAACTAATAATTAAAAAACGTATTTTTTTGGGAAAAATTTTAAAAAAATTTTTAAAATACTGTAAACAATTTTTTTTAAAAAATTTTTTTTAAAAAAAAAAAATTTTTTAAACTTTTTTTTTTAAAAAATTTTTCCTACCACAAAAAAGTTTTTGCAAAGGGGTTTGGGGAAAGGAAAAAAAAAGGGGCAGGGGCTTTGTTTTGGGAAACGGGGGACCATCCCCCCCAAAACTGGTCTTTTTTGGGAAAGGGGGGGTTGGGGGGAAAAAAAACCCCCCAAAACTTTTTTAAAAATTTTTCAAAACTAGGGGGGACCATAATCCAAAAATCTAGGGGGAAACCGCATCACCATATATTTTTGGGGGTGGGGTAAATTTTTAAAAAACCCCAAAAAAAATGTCAAAATTTTGGGAGAACCTCTGTTTTTGTTTTTTTTAAAAATTTTTAAAAATTTTTAGGGGGTATCCGTTACCTAAAAATTTGCGAAGTTAAAACCAAAAACCCCAAAAAGAATTTCTCTCTAGCTTTTTATTTTTTTTTTAATTTTTTTTTTTCTTTTTTGTAGGATTTTTTTCCCCAAAATTTCCCCCAAACAGGGGGCTAACTTAACCATTTTCTGGATCAAATACCATTTTTTTTTCAAAAAGTTAGTTTATAAAAAGTTTTCCAAAAAGTATGGGGTCCCCAAATAAAATCCAAAAGGAAAAAATTTTTTAAACCGGGGGAACCCCAAAACGACGCAACAAGTTTTTTTAAAATTTTCCTAAAAACTAAAAATTTTTTAAAACCATTTTTTTAAAAATTTTTAAAAACAATTTTTTGGACGTTTAAAAAAAACCCAACGAAATTTTAAAAAAATGTAAAAAAATTTTTTAAAGGGAAAAATTTTTTAAGGGGGAAGGGGCAAAAGTTTTTGAAATCACTACTAGCCCCTAATTTGCTTTTTTTTTAAAATTTTATACTTTTTAAAGAGTTTTTATTCCAATTTTTAAGTTAAAAAGGGAAGGGGACACACCCATAGCACAAACCAAAATTTAAAAAAAAAATTTTTTTTTTTTTTAACTTTTTTTAAGGGGTTCCCCTTTTAAAAAATTTTAAAAAAAATGTTTTCAATTGTCACTTATTTTATAAAAATTTTTAAAAAAATTTAAAAATAACAGGGGGGGTTTTTTTTGGGTATTGTATTTTTTTTAGATGAATAATCAGTCTTTTTTTTTAAAAAATTTTAAAAAATTTTTTGGCCCACCCCTTTTGTTTTTTTATTTTAAAAAGGGGTTTTTAAAACTACACTGAAAATTACCCCTCCTATATTTTCAAAAAAATTTTTTTTAAAAAAATCTCAAATTTCCTTTATTTTTTTTAAAGGTTTTTAAAGGGTTTAAAATTTTTTTGGGGGGCTTGTTTTCATCTTTTATTTTTTTTTTTTAAAAAGGGCCCTTTTTTAAAAAAAAAAAAAAATTTTTTCAAGGGTTTGGGGGAAAATTACATGAGAGGGGAAAAATTTTCTTACAACATAAAATTATTCAAAAAATCAGTGAAAATTAAAATTTTTAAACCCCTTAAACAACCCTTTAAAAGCGATTTCTAAAAAACTTTTTGACAGGGGGAAAAAAAATCGGGGAAATTTTTTCGTATTAACATATTTTTAAAAAAAATAAACTTTTGGGGTTTATCTGTCAGTGATTTACCTTTAGGGTTTTTTTTTTTTTTTTTTAAAATTTAAAAAAAAAATTAATAAGTTTTTAGCATGAAACAACTTATTAAAAAAAAAATCAAATTTTCCCATACTTTTAAAAATCACAGTAAAATATTTTGGGGAAAGGGGAAAAAACGAAGGGGTTTTTTGTTGACAATTATTTTTTTCAAAAAAATTTTTGTTACTTTTTTGGAAAAAAAAACAGGGGTTTATATCAAGGGGGGAAAAAAAAAGAAATTTTAAAATGCGTTTTTAATAACTTTTTTTTTTGATAAAACTGATGACATAATTTTTTAAAAAAAAACCCATTAAATTTAAAGTGAAAATACAAAAAAAAAAAAAAAAATATTTTTTGGGGAAAAAAAACTCAATTTTTTTTCCTCCTTTCAACACAACCCATTGGAAAAAAAGGGTCTAAAGAAGAAGAGAGAGAAGAAGGGGAAAAAAAAGAGAGAGAAGAATTATTATTGATTGATTGATTGTATTTTATTTTTTTTGGGGCCCCCGCCCCCTTTTTTTTCAGACAAAATTTAAAAAAAATTTTTTTTTTCCCCAAATTTTTTTTTTTAAAATATAAAAAGAATTAAAAAATCTACAAATTTTTTTTCAATTTGTGTTTTTTAAATTTTAAAAAGGGGAAAAATTTTTAAAAAAATTAACTTTTCCAAAAATTTTTTTAAAAAAATAAATAAAATATAGGGGAAAAGCTTTAAAAAAAAAAAAAAAAAAGAAAAGAAAAAAAAAGGAATATGCTAATAAAAAGGATAATGAATAGGAATAATTAAGTAAAGGAAATCAGGGGAAAGGGGGGGGAAAAAGCAACTGGGGTTTTCCCCAAAACATAAGGGGGCAACGCACTCCGATCTCCGTCTAAAAAAAAAATCATGCCCTGCGGGGAAAAAAGGGCGAACCTTTAATTTTTCCCCCGGGGAAAATTTTTTCTCCCCCCGGGGCCCCCCGTGGAAACATTTTTTAAAAGGGCCGGGGTTTTTCCAGGCAGGGAAAATTGGGGAAAAACCCCGCATTCTCTCGCGCCCAAAACCTCCACGAAATTTTCCCCCTTTTTATGCCCTCCGGAAAAACCGTACTATAAAATTTTTTTGGGGGAGCACATTATTGAAAATTTCCCCCATTCCCCTTTTTTACCAGCCACCCCAATTCTTTTTTTTTAAAAAGGGGGATAGCTCGTCCCATTTTGGCCTAAAGATAAATCATTGCGGGGTTTAAAGGGGGTTTTTTAATCCGCTTCCTCCCCCGTCCCTAAGGGCCCCCAAAAAACCCAACCAATACCATACTAAGGGGGATAAAATGAACATCCTTCTTTTACCTCGACTGCAACAAAAGTTTCCAAACGAGAGAGGGAAAAGCATCCACCATGGGGGCTGGGGGACAAATTGACTTGCCCCCGGGGGCGCCAAGACAAGGTAAAGTTTTTTTAAAACACCTAAAAACCCTCATCTTTACACAACCGAATAATTTGGGGGAAAAAAAAAATCAGGGGGGACAATCACCCTTTTCACTTAAAACCCCCCCGTTTTGGGGGGCCCGGGGGACAGAGAAGAGAAGAGAAGAAAAAGAGGAAAAAAATTTTTCCCCCGAATCAATTAAATTGTAAAAAAAAAACATTAAAACCCAAAAGAAAAATAAAAGGGGAAATTTTCGAGGAAACTATATTTCATTTCCCCTTATGAAAAAAATTTTTTTTGAAAGGCCTCGCGAATTGGGGTATACAAATTTTCCAGACACGAAAAGGATCCAAAAAAATTTTTTTTTTTATTTTCATAATAAAAAAGTACACACCATCAAAATAAATCCGAAAAGAGAAGGGAAAAAGGGAAAAACAAAAAAAACCCCCGAGGGGGTTGGGGCCCCTTTTATAGTAAGCCCCATTTCTTCAAAAAGGTTTTAAATTTTTGGGCCCCCCTCCCAAAAATTTCTCTACACCCCGGGGTATTTTTCACCTATGTTCTTTTTTAGATTTTTTATTTTTTTTTTTAACTCTTTTTTAAAACAAATCTTTTTAACGGGGAATCCGAACCTATCTTACCAAAACTTAAACATTTTTTTTTAAACTCAAACGCATTTAATCCTTTCACGAAACCTCGAAAAAAAATAATTTCCGGGGGGGCAAAAATCGAAAACATTTAAATCATTCATTACCCCAAATCGGATTAATTTTCGGGGAAAAAAATCATTCGAACTAATTTTTTAACTACATCGAGCGAAACCGAATAAATTTTTTTTTTTTTTTTATCACTTCTTCATCACAAAAAAAAAAGCAACTACATTTAAAAAGAAACAATTATTTTAAAAACATCGAACCATCACCATTTGCCCCCCAAACTCCGAAAGCACCTACATACCACCCCCCCGACTTTTTTTTTTTTCCCTTATTTAAAAACCCCATCCATAAACCTTTTTCTTCCCCAAACCTCTATTTAAATCCAACCACAACACACACCCTTTAAAAAAACCCCCCTAATTGAAACGACATACCCGAACCTTTTAAAAATTTATAGAATTTTAGCACTGGCGGTTCTCCACTCAAAAATGTATTTTTTATATATTTTTTTTTTAATTTTTAACTTTTTATTCATTTTTTTGATTCCCCATTCAAAAACTATTTTTTTTAAAATTTTAAAATTCTGTTCAGGTTTATTTTATTCCATTTTTTTTTTTCTCTTTAATCTTTTTTACACCCCCTCAAAAGGGGTGAAAAATACAAATGTAAATCAACATATAGGCAGGGGGAATAAAGTCCCAAAAACCCCCTTTCCAAACTTTAATTTTACTGGGGGTCTCCATCCACTTCGTTTTAAAATTCTTCTGACCGGGGTTTTACTACTACATTCTTTTAACATCTATTTCCCCTTTCCTTAAGTTTTTAAATTTTTAAAAGAGAAAAAGTTGGGGGAAAGGTTGGCCCCCTTTTTTTTTTAATTTTCCTAGAGGGTTTTTCTTACGATCCTAAAATTTTATTGAAATTTTCATTTTTTTTATGTACTTTTTTTGGGGCCAAAACTTTCAACTAATCCATATTGGCTTAAAAGGGGGGGGTTGTATTTATTCTTAATTTTTAATTTTATATTTTTATAAAAGAGATAAAGTACTTTCAGTCGTTAAGAGTCTGTCTTTTTCTTTCTGTGGGGGCCCCAAATCCTCCTTCGATCGAGTTCACTTAGACAAAAATTTACAAATTTAAAATTATTTAAAAAAAATGTTTAATTGTTGTTAAAAAAAAATTAGAACCCTAAAATCCAAATCCCAAACCCCGAAATCCTAACCACCAACCTATTTTTTTTACAACACATTACAGATTTTTTGGGAAAGCAATTAAATTCTCAAACCATCCCCTATAAAAAAAAAACCTTTTTTTTTTAAAAATTTTTAACGAATTGGCTAAACACCAAGTAAATAATTTAGGGAAAACTAAAAAACTACCCCTTGGGGCCCACACAAGAACAAAACCAAAGGGGTTTTGGGGTAATTCTTTGGGGGGCCCTTGGAGTCACCGGGGGAAAAAGGGGAAAAAAAAGGAAAAAATTATTAATGGTAATGGGTTATTTAGAAATAAATCACCTGGTTTTAAACCCCCAAACACATTTTTTTAACATTCCCATTATTTTTTTATGACAATAACGAAGATTCGGGGCTTTTGAGATTTTTAATTTTAAATTACACAAAATTCTGGTTTTTTGGGATCCCAAAGCCATCCCCCTAAATCAATATCCCAAGGAAGTAAATAAAAATTTTAATTAAATGAAAGGGAAGCGTCCGCTATACTGTTGAAAATATTGGTTTTTCACATAAAACCTCCTTTTTTTTTAAAAAGGTTTTTATTAAAATAAAATAAAAAATAAATAATTTCATTCGAATTTACCTCTTTTTTTTTAAAAATTTTTCCCCAGACACAAATTTTTTTCCCCAACTGAAAAATCTGGCTTTTTAATGAAAAAAATTTAAAAACCCCTTTTTTCCTTTTCATCTTTTCAAAAAATTTTTTTCCCTTTCCGAAAATTCCCCAAAATTTCCCAAAATTTTAACTGAGGACAATCGGGAGAAAAATTCTGTAAAACTTCTACTGATTCTTTTTTTTTTTCACTAAGTTTTAAAAAAGGGGTTTTTCCGCCCCATGAATCATTTCCCATTTTCACTTTTTTTTTTCCCCAAACACTTTAAATTTGAAACTAATTTTACTTGCTTTTTTGTCAGACTTTAATTGTTTTTAAGGGGTTAAAATTCTACTGATGGGTTTAGGACAATCGTTTCAATTATGGACGGAGGTCTTCCTCGGGCCAAGTTTTCCATGACAGTATGACCGTATTAGGCTTAATACCCTTGTTAGTTGTAAACAAGACCCTTAATGTATACATTAAGACGGAATAAAGCCAGTTCTGTTTTCAGTCTATAGGAGTGTGGTTAATTATCCCCTTTCCTTTTAACTTATATATATATATATATATATATATATATATATATATATATATATATATATATATATATATTTCTATAAATTATAAAAATTTATATAGTATATTTATATAAAATATATATATTTATCTTCGGGGGCAGTTATCCAAGTCGGTATCCGAAGCTAAAAACTTAGCAAACCAACGGCGGATGGTCCGTTCATTAACACTCCCTTCCCCAAACGCCTTACAAATATTTCTAGCGGCCTTAACTGCTGAATGGCCGAGTTTAAACTAGTACAAAAATACTACTCGAAAATCGCGTGTTTCCAGGTTCATATTTGGAGGTATACTAAAAAGTGGGTAATTGATTGGGAAGCTAATGTTTATAATACAAAGGTAGATGATTATAAACTGTTTACTTTAAATATGTAAACATACGGAAGAAAACAACAGAGACCTGCAAATCCTTTATGTATTTTAGAAACTATAAAAACGGACATTTCATGTGAAACAACCCAATATTATATTTTTGTTTTTTATCCTACTCTTCCCTTAAGGTTCGTTGGCGTGATCAAAACAATTTCTTATTTATTTTATTGACTTCTTTGGAATTGTGTGCGCTCAATTAAGACGTTGATTTCCAAAAGGTACAATAACCATTCTAGGAAAGTTTACAGAAAACGTGATAATCTCTAATTACTATATTATTTAACTATCCTATTTGATTCTTCCCTAATTATAAAATATAGAA
>CM041297.1:25047077-25065275 GCA_023052935.1 Piezodorus guildinii | reverse complement strand
CTTTACCCTAGAACGGGTGCGTTGGTGGCTTTTCTCAACCAGCCGAATAATTTTTACTCCAGTTTCCACTAACTCTAACCCAGATACTTCCAGTCGCTTATACCTTTTCTCCACATACTCACATTAACTTTAGAAGAGTTTTTATTTTAATAAGTCAAACTTGCGACATTATTCATAATCTATTCTTAGAAGTCCAGCTTAGGTAGACAAAGTTACCCACACGCCCGACCATGTAAGCAATTTAGTTCCTCTTTCTTACTCATTAATTACGATTCCCTTTTCGAAACAGAATAAACTGTTTTAGATCACATTTTATTAAAACTGAAGGCATACCTAGAATTTTAGAAGAACTTCAAGAGATATTGACGAGGAAAAAGAAGCTCTAGAAAGCTTATGCTGGCATATCGACGGAGAATGATTCTTTCGAATCTGAAGATAATTTTCAACCGGAATCGCGACCTATAAAGTACAAATAGATCTACAACATGTATGTAATAAAACACACATCGCATAAATTGGGTCATTTTTACAGAGCATAACATCCACATATGATGAGGAAACACCTAAATTATCATTATAATTAATCAGGTGAGAGGAAGGCATGTAATTGCAGGTGTGTGGGGGAGCAGCCATTTAGGGAAAATGGAGTGTGTTTTAATTTCGCAAATTGTTAGGATAGGGCAGTGGCCATTTGTCCCTCCCCGAGTGGTGGGCTAACTACCACTACCAGTACCTGGCCCTATCAGATAACATGCTCGGTCCCCTTCACGCTCAGATCTCCCTTCTCATCCCTTCTAAATGGCATTCTACCTCCACGATTAGTCTAAAATAGGGATGTAGCTGTCTTATAAACTAATTTAAAATAGATAAACACTAAATATATTTACTAGAAGGAAATAGTCCGGGTGGCGGTCGATGAATGAAACAATTAGGTAGTTTCAACAATTTATTTTCTGCCAACGTTTCGACCCCCATTGTGGGTCATCATCAGGACTAAAAAGATACAAAATATATGCATTTACAATAAGATTATATAAAATATTTTAAAAATATTGAGCTAAAGGATGTTAATAATAAAACATAATAAGGGACTAGATGTGTACAAAAATCGGTTAATTAAATTACAATGACTAAGGTATAATAATGAGAGGGCTGTAAAGAGCAGATAATGTACAAAGGTATAAAAAAATACATGAAATAAGGAACATTGAAATATGGAGTAGAGTGGAGACACGTACAGTATTGTAGACGTGTGGAAAATAGGTACGATTTGGTGGAATGGGATGTAGGTAGGTAGATAAGAAAGTACGTACTGAAGGTAGGTAAAAAGGAAAATACATTCCGCATTTTAGATGGGATCTGACAACAATGAGTAAAATAGTAATACTAGCATAAGAGGAAGTAATAATATAACAGATTTTTTTTTTTTTATAAACTTGTATGATCTATCAATGATCGTAATTAATTTTTTTTTCTCAATCAGGGAAAAGTTGGTTGGGAGGCAGTCAGTTTTATTCCATATATTCAATCCATTATTGTTATCACAATTATATAGGTTTTACTTTAAGAATTTTGTTAAAACATTATGATATTATTACTATTATTTGTTTAATCTGATTACTTCTTCTTATGTTAGTATTACAATATTACTCACTGTTGTCAGAACCCATTTGAAATGCGGTATTTTCCATTCTACCTACCTTTATTACGTACTTTCCTATCTACCTACCTACATCCCATTCCACCAAATTGTACCTAGTTTCTATTCGCCTACAATAAGGTACGTATCTCTACTCTACTCTATATTTCAATGTTTCTTATTTCATGTAATTTTTTTATACCTTTGTACAGATTCTTTATTCATTATCTACTCTGTATAGCCTTCTCATTACTATAATCTAGTCATTGTAATTTTATTGACTGATTTTTGTAAACATCTATTGCTATTTTGTTTTAATATTGACATCCTTTGCTCAATATTATTTAAAATAGTATATTTAATCTTGTTGTAAATGTATCTCTTTTGTATCGTTTTTGCCCTGATGATGACCCACAGTGGGGGTCGAAACGTTGGCGTAAAATAAATGGTTCAAACTACTAATTTTTTCATTCATCGACCTCCACCCGGAGTAATTCCTTCTATTAATTCTCAACGGTCAACTAATTATATACAATAAGACAAAATTTATATCAGGCAAAGGTGCTGATAGAGGACTGAAAGTATTTCACATTACAACTGCTGAACTGCTGTAATATAGAATAGAATAAGAATAAAATATTATTTTTTTCTTTTTTGGGTTATCCCCATACAGAAGGAGTCGGTCAGTACAGTTCATATGTTACAAATACAAAAATAAAAACAACTAAAGGTTATTTACAGACATTACAGATATAAAATAAAACGTATTTTTTAAATCAAATGTAAAACAAACAAAAAAAAAAAAAACATCAAACTATTAAGGAATTTAATATAATCCTTAATAAAAAAATAAATCTTGCAAATTTATAACATTAGGCAAACTAGGCTAAACAATCCAAACTAATAAAGTTAAAGAAAACAAACACAGTAATCTAACAACACTTTTTGATAAAAAATTAGTGAGTCGTTACACGGAAAACCTATATCATGAACTGTATTCGCTCATTATAATATAATACAATTATTATATATGAATAATATATTAATTAATTGTATTATATTATTGATCTAATTTTTAAAATGGCCACGGTGTAGTAAAAAATATTATTTAATTTCTGCACATTATTAATTGTTATCAGATTCTCCAACATTTAATTATAGTACTCATTAATATATTTTAATATACAGTTCTTCCTAAGGTCTTTATACATTAGGCATTCTATTAAACAAATTTCTTCCCCCTCCAGTTTGTATGATTACCTCTCACTATACACTGCTAGTCTTGCCTGATAGCCCAACTGCAGTAATATTGCCTGAATTAGCTAAAATCCACGATTTAGGGGAATTAATTCAGACAAAGCTGGAAATCGTTTTAATGTTTAAATTAGTGAACCCTCCTCTGTTTCGCACGGGTGCGATTCGAATGAGATTTCATTAATGTTTAAAAAAGCCCAGTCTGACCGATTTAGAGTTTATCGCTTTGGGAATTTTAGTTCGTCGTAACGAAAATGGCTATTAGAAAAATCTATGTATATTTTATAACGTCTACTCATGGTCATATTTAATCATCGGGAAAAATGAAAAGCATAAATCGAATTTGGTTCAGTATATTTGTTTGTTATTCTAAAGTAAAACATAAATAACAGACAATTTAATTACCCATATAACGATAAAGTACGACGGTGGCAACATTGAACTATCATAACCTCCCTCTTAACCAATAACACGTGTTCCTAAGTTTATGGGTCTACGAAAATTCTACGTTCTTATACGATCTTGTTCCTTACAATCTTGTACGATTTATTTTATTGAATAGGTATTGAAGTTTTTCTAAGCTGTTGCATTTATCAACGTCATATTATACGTATATATTACTACTCATACATCAACCAAATTTATTTCATATTTCATAGAGAATTTAGTTTTCTACAAAATAAAAAAATAACTATTGAAATTGGTTTAGAACTAGCAGAGATACAGCTTCTTGAAATAAGCGGTGGTGATATACCTTTTTCCTCTGAATTATTTATTGCTTTTCATATTAGTTAATTGCCTATCAACAGCTTTGTAAACAGCTATACCCTAATATAGTGGTTTGGAAATAATTAAGTATTGTGTAATAATTCGAAGCGTTTTTTTTTTTTTTTTTTCGATTTTCCTATAAACATATCGTAGCACTTTCCGGCAAGGTAAAGAACACAAAAATATTTTGAGCATAAAATTTTGCGCATAATATTTAGTGTGAAAAGGGATGAGGCTAGACGGGGTAAATTTAGAGGGCTACAAAATACGCAATTATAGTGATTTTACCCCTCTAGAGTATATTAAGTTTTTTCATTGCTGGCAGCTCAAATAGTCATGCAAATTCGTTAGTCTTGGTGAAGAAAGAATTCTTGAAAGCTTAATAGGCGCTGAAAGTTACGCGTCCATGTGATAGACCGATTCATAAGTGGGAGGATTGTGATTAGTTAGAAATCGGGGATTTAGGCTTGCAAGGTAGTTATTGGATAGACTTATACCGACACAGATTCGTGACATTGGTATCGCTGAGGCTAATATTATTATTATCTAGAATGGACAGCTTCAAAATCACTGCAATGGTAGAAGTGTATTTCAGACACTTTTACAAATCCCTCATAACCCTAAAATTATTTTTAAATTCTTAGGTATTTATTGACACACATTTATTGATATTGGGTTGTGTCACATGAAATGTCCGTTTGAAAGGTAAAGGATTTAGATTAAAAATACGATATGGAAAACAAGATAATTTGATTCGAAGTATTTACCTTCTTTTTCTACACATTTTTCCCAACGTGACACCAACTTTTTTATTCCCGAACTGAAAAACTCATCATTTTCAAAAGTTTTCCTTTGACGAAGTTGTCTAAATACCTGAACAGGTATTAATCTGTTGGAGACAAGTCGGGAAAATATGGTGGGTGCGGAAGAACTTCGTAGCCCAGTTCTTTTAATGTTTGCACCGTATGTTTTGAAACATGGGGTCTTGCTGCCGTCAGTATCGATGTATCGAGCGTTTTTACTTTCCCAAATACATTTTAAATGTCTGCACGTAAAAGCACTTGCATTTAGTTGTACTGAGAGTCCTTTAACTGTTTGGTAGGGGTTTCCTTCTACTGCATGTTTGAGGACATCGTTGTCTATTAAGGACGGAGGTTTTCCTCGAGGCATGTTTTCCAAGTCGGTAACCCCAGCTGAAAACTTAGCAAACTAACAGCGAATGGTCCGTTCATTAACACTCCCTTCCCCAAACGCCTTGCATATATTTCTAGCGGCCTCAGCTGCTAAATGGCCGAGTTTAAACTCGTACAAAAAATATTACTCGAAAATCGCGTGTTTTCATGTTCATATTTGGAGGTACACTAAAAAGTGGGTAATTGATTGGGAATCTAATGTTTACAATACAAAGGTAGAGGATTAGTAACTGTTTAATTTAAATATGTAAAGATTTGGAAAAAAACAATGGAGACCTGCAAAATCCTTTATGTATTTCAGAAACCATAAAAACGGACATTTCATGTGAAACAACTGAATATATGAGCGTCCTCCTCTGAATATTGAAAAGTGCCAATTATAATGAAAATTACTGGAGCTCTCTGAATCGGGTATATAGATATATTCAATTGTTTAAATAAAATTTCATTTAAATAAAAATAATATTTCGAAAGCAAACATTCCAGTAGAGCAATGACAAATCCGCATTCAAATGGAACACGGAATCAATTGCACTGGAACTTGAAGGGACTGGAGAGAATTCCAGTAAATGCTAATGATTCAAAGGAATTTGTCCAATCTTCCTGTCGATAAATTTCTCGGAATATTCTATTGTTTTCCCAACTTAGCCTCGATCGTTACTATAAGTGCCTTATTCACTTCCATTTAAATTCTTTTTACTTTGCATTAAATATAACTATAAAACTAGCTCTTTGTCAAATCTCAACATTCATCGCCGTTCGTAACGAAATTCTATACACAGAATCTGTAAAAATATAATGATTTATTCTTTTATCATAAATGAGATTAGAATGTTCATTATGGAAAATATAGGTTCTGACCAAAATTAAGTATAGTCAAACTATAATAAACAAAGTGAAGTGAGGATGGTTGACTCTTTGAATAAGTGAGAGAAGTTAGTTCAGGGTGCAGTCAAATGAACACACAATAAAAATTTAAATATTTAATAAGTTATAAAGTTTATAATTTTATTGTGTGTTCTTTTGATGCATCCTGAACTAATTTCTCTCACGTAATAAATAAAAAAATAGCAATGAATTATTTATTGTTTGCAAACATTTCGGTTCACTTGTGAAACGTTTAAAAAAAACTTAAATTTACCATAAGACGCAAAATAAGAAACAAGATTAAAAAGTACTAAATTTTATAATTCAGTATACCTTATATAATGTTCCGTTTTTGATACATTTTAAGTAATTAACACATTTATTTTTTACATTTGAAAAATATTCAGAAGAGCAAGCTGAACTTTTTAAATCAATATTTAAGTAAGAAATACCATTTTTAAAAACAATATAAATTGTTGTTTAAAAAGAAAAATTAATTATGTATTACCTATTATTTTAATGTTTTCCTTATTTTATGATTCGAAATATTCCAAAATATAAATATTTAGTCATATTTAATATATAAATCTTAGCACCGTACTTAGATTTTTTTTTTTAATTTAATTGTTTTTAAGATTTAAACTAAAAAAAGTTGGATTCTTTTTAAAGATGCTGGAAAAAAGTTAGAAATCCTTAGACTGCAGAGAAGTTCCTCTCCCTTCCCTTTGGCAGGCAAATTAAAGGCACGTCGGAAGAGTCGGAACTGGCAGGAACTACAGAAAACCGCTGCCAAGTTCCGGCGGAAAAAGGCCAAAACAAAACAGACTTCCTCCGGTAAACAGGGCGCACGTTAAGAAGGCAAAAGTTGAATTAACGTGCATTTTCCCTTCTCCTCTGCGACAACAACCTCTTCGCCTTAGGGGTATTTAGTAGGGGCTAAAGGATGGTGTTTACGGCGCGACTGTCCTAGGCATTTCCGTGCTTTTGCAGAGTTTACCTAATTTATAACTTTCTGCCCAATCAATAGGAACCTATTGGGGACTAAATAGTTAAATTAAATTTTATTAATTAGTTGTTCTTTTTAACGTGATTTTTTTAAATGACAGCGAACTTTAAGCTAATAAATAGGTAATAGGCAAATGCACTAACATTCAATTTTTACTTTCACTTACTATATATAGTAAGGGGAAGTATTGCGATCGTGAAAATTTTCGAATTCCAGTTTTCAACAGAAATACACAATTTAGGGTCCCCTGAGCCCAAATAACCAAGTCCCGCAAAAAGGTCTGTGTGTGTGTGTGTGTGTGTGGTAACTCCCGGGTGAAAACGGTAAGTCCTATGAAACTGAAATTTCATATTTAAGACAACTATACGCCCGAGACGTGACAAAACTTTTTTCATCAAAATGAGCTTATCAGAAGAGGCACTTTATACTATGCATTTTTCACCTTTTTTCGATTTTCTCAAAAACGGTTCCGACGATTTTGATTAAACTCGCTATATCGATGTAAAATTTAATGGGCTTTAATATCATGTAGGTTTTATTTGGATAAAAATGGTCTGACAGGGCTTAAATGCCGATATTTTAGATTGTCTTCTTCTAAAGTACCTTTAATTTTGTAGATTCAATAATAATAACTAGATTATCTCGTTAACGCTGATGAAAAACAGGTAAATATATAAATTGAATAAATTCGATACCCAACTAAAGGAGAAAACAGAAAAAATATTTTTTCAATGCAATTTTTCGTTTTTGAACATAAGAGCAGTAATATACATGTATGATATACCGTTGGAAAGCTAAAGATTTTAGAAAAAATATCATCTCATACACAATCAATTGATACAAGTGATTATTTTAGATAATAAGGTAATCGATTTTTTAATAAAACACATGTTTTTTATAGAAATTCCATTTAATTAATTCTTTAATGATTTCACTCAATTTTATATCTAACTGTATTTGAAAATTCTTTAATTTATTTTAAAAATGGAGGTAAGTGAAAGTCGTGTGTTGCTCGCACCAGATTTTCTTTTTTATAATAATGTTTATTTATTGAGCTACACGACATTTGTTTCAAAGAACATTAGTAATAGTGATATGAAACCACATTCACTCAATATATACAGAAACAATGATAAATAAAGTAAAATTACATAAAATATAATATATATATATATACAACAAAAAAAACAACAACCTATAATTGAGAGAAATACAAATAAATGAAATAATTAAGTAAGAAATACATTAACATCATACACACAATCATAACTATATACAATATTTACAATTTGCTAAAGGAACACCCGACTGGACCTTTTCCTCCACTTATAGAGGGAAAAGCGGAGTCCAAGAGATCCCAGCGCCTCGTTCTCAGCCGCGTCACTGCTGTGAGCCAGTGGAGGCCGAGCTAGCATTCAAATTAACTACAAAAGACTCATTTACGTGATTGAAATGTATTCCTTCGAGCTGGGGGTCTGTAACCTTCATTGCGCAAAGTTTTTTCACACCCAGTTCACTTACCCTCTGTTGGTGTTACACGAATCAAAGAGCATCCGTCAGTACAAATCTCTTTCTACCATCAAATTCCGCGTATTTAATCATCCATTGGATATCCAGTCACAATAGAATTTTACATAAAGTTATATTTTTATTCATTTATACAAATGCATCTACCCTTATAGGGTCATTAGCATGATACATACTTATTAGTTATATTTTTATTAATTTATTTGTTCTTCTCATTTATATTTGTCTATTTTATTTCAGTATTTGTTAACATGTTTATATGTATGTAATTCTTCTTCTAATTTAAATGAATTAGGAGTTATACGATGCTAAAATAAAGTATTAATTGTGGTCGGAATGAAAGAGGTAAGGTTCAAAAGAAGTAGGTTACAATAAAAAAAGATTTTGTCATGTGAAAATATTTGAATCCAATTAAACTTGCAACATTAGGACTATCAATGTCATTTAGTAAAATACTTAGAGTTGAGAAATGGAATGTCAGGGGTTCAATAGTTTAATTAACAATAAAATGTCAACTCCTTAACTCAAAACAGAACTTATAGTCATGTAAATGAGCCTTTTGTGATTAATCAGAAGTTTAGTGTAGTCAAGGAAGTGTTGAAGTAGCCGGAATCCGCGAACCAACAACATAAAAGCTTTTCACTGTTAAATCTTTTTCGCATGTTCTAAAGTTGTTTGCCCATAAAAGCAAAGTAAGTAGTAGAGATGGAAATGGAAATAGGGATAGATACTTAAAGGCTTACCAAGTTTAAGATCCTCAACGTAGTTTATCTTAGCGCCTCGTCATGATTGAATGATAAACTATGAGAAGTTCCCTTCATATCAGGGAAGGTATGTACAAGTTTAAAATCAAGTTTTCCCTATACTGGCACTAGCGCTGTTTTTCTTAGACTAATCTTTCGTTAGATCTAGGCTAAAAATAATTCTCATATATAGAACTTCAATAATGGAAGTCTAGGGAAAACTATTATATATGTGTATACATTTATTTTTATTAGGGTATATTGAATCTTTTTTTTTTTCTTTTTTTTCAATAAGAAACATATGTATATTGAAACTCATTGTAATTAATTATTTAATAATGTTTTTCATCTTTGACAATATTCACAGATTGTTGGTTCAGCAAAAAAGACTCACATACATAAAACTGCAATCATTTCAATCCAAAATTTTAAGACTGATAACGACAGCTCCTTGTTACGTAAACAACAGAACCCTACATACGGACTTACAACAACCAACAGTTGACCAACATATACGAACACTGTATACTCGTTTTCACAGTAAACTTAACGGACACGACAATAGACTGATTAACGACATGTCAATAGCTGATATGCCAGTCAGAAGAAGGCTAAAGAGAGGCTGGATGAGGGACCTCTCGGATAAAATAAAGCCATGGAAGGGGTGCTGCTGGGCATTTTCCTTCTTCATGCCTACCATGCCTGATCTTATGATTCTGACAGGCGTGAATATAGATATAAAGAGAAAAAAAATCTCTGAATATATTAATAAAATTCTTATATCTATCTTAAAAACGGAGGTAAGTGAAAGTTTTGATTGATTTGCCGTGTGATTATTTGTCTAAGGAAAACCCTCCATGCCCTATTTTTAAGGAGAGATCTTTCGTGAAAAAATTATTTAAATGTAATAGGACCGTTTGGAAATCGGTTTCTCGTTGGTTTCAGATTCTCTCTATCCTGTTTTCCACAGGGAAAAAACGTATAGTCAAAGATGCGAACTTTAAACGATCTGCACCGAGCTGATAATAGAATTAAACATATTTTATAACAAATTTAGTATATTAGAAAATATGTTAAGAATGGGTTGTCTAAACAAATCCTAGACAGACTATTTTTAATTATTTTTTAACAAATTATTTTTAATTAAATGTTGCAACATCATGATTATAGGAAAACTTTTACCCTGACTTAAAGTATCAATGATATAGAATGTGCAGCCGTTAGGTTGTCAATCTTTTCCTGGACAAACTATTGGTTGTCAGGTAAAAGCGGGTATGTCGATATTAGTTATCTGCACCGCCTTGATAATATAAAAAAAAATATATCAATATAAGCGTTGTTTTATTGCAAACACATTGATATAGGGTTGCCTGCAAAAAAACTTGGTCCTAATCTGGGTTGCCGAATGTTAAAGATTAAATTTTAACGCGAGTGGAAATGCGTGACAGAGAGATCCGAGTTGAGTATAGCGTGTAATAATAAAGGACCAAACATTGCAGCCGCACGTAATCGGACATTGAATATAAGAAAGTTTGATATCTAATATAAAATTACAGGACCATTTATTACACATTATTATCACGATGTTGTAACATTTAATTGAAAATATTTTTTTTTTAAATAATTAAAAATAGTCTGTTCAGGATGTTTTTAGGCAACCCATTCTTAATATATTTTCTAATATACTAAATTTCTTATAAAATATGTTTCATTCTATTATCAGCTCGATGCAGATCGTTTCAAGTTCGGATCTTCTACTAATAGGCAAAAATTAGCTAGCTGACTCCTTAGAAAAACATTTTCGAGGAAAGGAATATATTCCAGAGACTAAGGATCGGAAGGATAGGTATTCTTTCCCTGAGAGAGAGAGGGATGGATGGAATTTCCTTATTACTGGCCTCCACGTCACACCCTCCTCCTGGAATACTAACTCCAGGACTCGCCCGCTATTCGCCCTTGAGCTGGGATAAGATTAGCATTAAGTCAATTGGATTAATTCGCCAGTGGTGCTGTGGTTTTCAAGCCCTAATACCAGTGCTTAATGTCGATATTATTATATCCTACTCCACCCACTACCGCAAATCAGTTAGCTTCACAGTACTTAGAAATGAAATGAAAAGTAATGTTTTTCTGAAACGAGTAATCCCTTATAAATAACAAGAAAATTACAATATAAATAATAATTTTTAGGTCATTTACGACTTACAGACAGTATAACAGTAAAAAATCTGGTGCGGGCAACACACGACTTTCACTTACCTCCATTTTTAAAATCAATGAAAGAATTTTCAAAAACAATTAGAGATTAAAACACGTAAAACTATTAAGGAATTAATTAAATTGAATTTATATAGAAACATGTGATTCATTAAAAAATCTATTATATCATTATTTAAAATAATCAGTTAGTTTTATATTCATTTCATCACTCTCTATTAACTTTTAAAAGCTTGTTTATGAGATATATTTTTTCTAAAATCTTTAGCTTTTCAACGGTATATCATACATGTATATTTCTGCTTTTTGTTAAAAAACGAAAAATTGTATTAAAAAAATATTTTTTCTGTTTTCTCCTTTAGTTGGGTATCAAATTTATTCAATGTATATATTTACCTGTTTTTCATCAGCGTTAACAAGGTAATATAGTTATTTTTATTGAATCTACAAAATTAAAGGTACTTTAGGGGAAGAAAATTCAAAATATCGACATTTAAGCCCTGTCAGACCATTTTAATCAGAAAAAAACCTACATGGTATTAAAGCCTATTAAATTTTACATCGATATAGGGAGTTTAATTAAAATCGTCGGAATCGTTTTCGATAAAATCGAAAAAAGGTGCAAAATGCAAATTATAAAGTGCCTCTTCTGGTAAACTCATTTTGATGAAAAAAGTTTTGTCACGTCTCGGGCGTACCGATTTCGCCCGGGAGTTACCACGCACACACAAACACAGACCTTTTTGCGGGACTTGGTTATTTGGACTCAGGGAACCTAAAACGTGTATTTCCGTTGAAAACTGGAATTCGAAAATTTTCAAGATGTTCTATATACAAATAGTAAGTGAAAGTAAAAAGACGGATTTTGTAACAATGAATAGTTATGATCTATGGATTTTAAATATTACTTATGTTGGGAAGATTGATACTTTAGGAGATGGAGAAATATTTGGTGTTTTGAAAGTGGACAATGATAAGGCTTAAGAATGGATATAGAGAAGGAATTCCAAAGCAGGACAGCACGAATAACAAAGGATTTTTTGAAGAAGACAGTTCTGCGAGAAGGTATATACAAGTTTATGGGTTGGGATCTAGTGTTTACTGAATGGACCAAAGAAAAAGTGGTAAGGATATAAGGCATATCAAGAATATAAGGAGGTTTTTTTTTGTGTTTAAAAATCACTAGTGACAGACACCTAGGACATCTTAGGAGTATAGTTGTCTTAAATATGAAATATCAGTATTGTAAGACTTTTTCTTTTCGTGCTAGACTTCACAGATCGTTTTGCGGGACTTGGTCATTTGGTCTCAGGAGACTCTAAAACCGGTGAAAACTGGAATTCATTAAACTTTCATGATTGCAATACTTTCCCTTATTACATATTTTGTATATACGTAAGTGAAAGTAAAAAGTAAAAGACCAAATAAGATCTTAGGATAAAAGTTTTAATTTCTTTACATATGTATTTTTTTTTAAAAGTTCTTTAAAAAACATAATATAATATTTATATTTATGCAATAGAGAGATAACAGATTAAAGGTATGTAAAAATAGTTTATAAATATGTAAAAACAAAATGTTTATTATCATTTAATTTATAAAACTGGTGTTGTTGGGATTCTTGAAAATGGCCTAGGACTTCAGCTGTTTCAGCATTAGAGATATAAAAGATAAAACAGTTATTGTGTGAAAAATCAACATCACGTGTGTTTTTTAAATAACCTAGGAATAAAAGTTGTAGTTATGAAATGTTTTTACTTTCAAGTAGTACTAATTTTTATATAAATATAGCTATATATTGTGTTTGGAAACATAACATATATTTTCGACAAACTTAGCTAATACTAAACAACATAAAACTTACTTTTTTCCGAAAATCCTTTCTTAGGGTCTTGAATTTATTTCAAAGGCTTTGCATGAGTCTAGACTTTTTTTAGTACTATCATTATTTTCACATTTTAGCAAGCAATGTTAAAGTAATCAGATTTATACAATCTTAAATATTCTGTTTTAGCTTCACATTGATTCAGTGCAAAAGTTCGATACTATTTTATTATATTAGTATTATTAGTATCAATATATGGAATATCAATAAAACTACTTCGAAAAAACATTAATTTTTTTTTTATACTACAAAATATTAATAATTTTTCTAATAGAAGAAATATAAGTAGCTATGGTATTTAAGTTAAAACTGTATTTTCAATATAACGCAGTATTTTGTGTATGCGATATTTACGTTCCCTCTTACCCTGAAGAAAACAGTGCCTTTAGCATTAAATTTATTTAAATTAAGTGGCAGATTGCAATGTCTCAAACCGATAAAAATGAAAATTATGTCAAAACATCAGTTTTGGAAAAACGTCCTTAAGTACAGGAGAAGAGTAGTACGGGTAGCTGTCAGAGAACGAAAAACAATGAAATTGTTTAAATAATTTATTATTTTGGCGAAACAATAAATACTGGGTTGTGTCACATAAAATGTCCGTTTTCAAGGTAAAGGATTTTTATTAATAATACGATATGAAAACAAGATAATTTTATTCGATGTATTTTTCTTTTTTTTCTACACATTTTTCCCAACGTGACACCAAATTTTTATCCCCGAACTGAAAAACTCTGAGCTTTAAAGTGAAACAAAATCTGAAAACGCACTTTACACTTGATCATCATTATCAAAATCTTTCCTTTGACGAAGTTGTCTAAATTCCTGAACAGGTGGTAATCTGTTGGATACAAGTCGGGAGAATATGGTGGGTGCGGAAGAACTTCGTAGCCCAGTTCATTCAATTTTTTGCACTTCGATAAATGACTTTGAAAATACTAATAACTGTTCTAATACAATTCAAATAAGTATCTACAGTATTAAAGTTGAAATTGTATTTTTAATATTAAACAGTATTTTTAATATAAAAGGAGCTTATAGCATCATAAAATAGGCTTTTAAACTTTTATGACTGCGTTTGATGCAATTAGCATTGATTAAGATCAATAAAAAATAATTTTGCCTTATTTGTTTTAGCCGGTTAATATCGAAAGTATTCTATTGACGTAATTATCACTATTATTTATTTATTATAAAAAATAATAAAATAAGTTTTAGGAGAAAAAAATAAGTATATACAACTCATGAAACAACTGGGGGCGTGTGCTACTCAAGAAGAAATAAATAAATAAATAAAATGTCAACGTTTCGGTCACATCTTCAGGCGTATAAAAATAAGGTGCAATAAATAGGAAAAAAAAAGATTACGTTAAATTAAAGTATACAGAGTGTAGATTAAAAAGCAAAAAGCATGTTGAAAATACCTATATATATATATATATATATATATATATATAATTCTTTTTTATTTTATTTTTTTTGGTTCCATAAAACAAGTAAATAAGATAAATATAACATCAACCAAAAGTAATAGTCCTGCGATGATACTACCCATTGGAAGCACTCCAATGTCTAATTTATGATAGGAGGTCCTTTTGTCATTTCAAGCCGCATCGGTGGATTTTATGTAATAGGAGAGGTCACGGAAAATTCGGTTTGTTTCGGGCGAGTTCTTCAACTAATGTGATATTAGGTCTTTATGTATGATTTTCAAAATCAGGAGCATTAAGGATTTTGGATTGTAAGAATTAGATGCAAAAAGAATCTAACGATTTAGTGGACCCCTAGAGCTTAGTGCTATAGGGCAAAATACTAAAAATAGAAAGAATCATTAGTTATTTAAATATATGTGGATATAATTAGTTGACCGTTGAGAATTACTGAAGGAATTAGTCCGGGTGGCGGTCATTAAATGAAACAACTGAATAGTTTCAACTATTTTTTTGTTTGCCAACGTTTCGACCCCCATTGTGGGTCATTATCAGGGCTAAAAAGATACAAAAAGGATACATTTAAAATAAGATTTAAAATAATATTCTTAAAAAAATAACTATTGCGCTAGAGAATGTCAATATTATAACATAAAAAGAACTAGATGTGTAAAGAAATCAATTAATTAAATTACAATGATAAAGGTATACTAATGAGAGCTATACAGACCAGATAATGACTAAAGATAATGTACAAATATATAAGAAAAAATTACATGAAATAAAAAACATTAAAAAAATGGAGTACAGTGGAGATACGTACCGTCTGGAAGGCGAGTGGAAACTAGGTACAATTTGGTAATAAGGAATATAGGCAGGTAGATAGGAAAGTACGCACAAAAGGTTGGGTAAAATGGAAAATACGTACCACATTTCTAAACGGGATCTGATATATTCCTTATTACCAAATTTATGACCGCCACCCGGACTAATTCCTTCAGTATTTAAATATATGTATGACATGAATTTAAAAAAAAACAAAAAACATTCAAATTATTATAAAATCCGTCATTTAATGGAAGTGTGTTTTAGTTGATCTAAATATCTAAGATCAAAAGGTAGACAGGGTGTGAGATGTAGGTGTTACAGTGTCATCAAGTGAATCAAAGGCTTCACTAATTTCATTCTAGGAACCTCTCGGAGATATTGCTGTCACTAAAGCATTACATGCATCTCAAGTTGTACTTCTTTCCTGCTTGTTAGCAATAGTGAGAAATTCGATAGCCACTGAGGATGAATGAGGAAAAGATTTTTAAAAAAAGGACATTGCGGGAATTGTTCATAGTGAACTTTACTTTTTTCATCTTGTTGAATCCAAATAATCAATTATTGCAATATGGTCTGTGTGTTTTTGTACGTTTTTATTTTTTATTTATGTTAAATAAATTCAGTTCTCCACTTTGTGAATAATAATAATTAACGTATGGAAATTAAATATTACTACTTCGATAATTACAAAAAATTGGAATTGTTTATAATAGTATTATAGACACATAATATACCTATATGAACAATAAAAAATTATTATGAAAAGTAATTTGAGAAAATGATGCTTATCTAAAATCCTAGTAAATAAGTAATACTTTAAATTAATTAAATGTTTTTGTAATATTAATATTTAATCTAAAAACCTGGTGCGCGCATCACTAGACTTCCGCTTACCTTCGTCGGTCATTAAATAGAACAACAAAATAGTTTCAACTATTTATTGTTTTCCAACATTTCGACCCCAATTCGTGGGTCATCATCAGTGAGTATGGCGGGCGAATGGAAACCATATTCATCATAAACGTCTATGATTATTTTACATAACAATTTTATATCTTTATATTTTTTAATCTAAAACATATGTTTCTAACGAAACTTAATATAATTCATACAAATATTTTCATATATAATTATATAGTTTTTAAATTAATTTGTCAACCGAGGTATGTGAAAGTCGTGTGTTTTCTTTTTCTTTATTTTATTTATTAATGATATTATACCCTACGTTTATGGTTTGATTCAGTTACTTAAGATACTATTCTACTTTTGGTACAGCATTATGTATTTGCAGTGTATTTATTATTTTATATATTGCGATAAATATTTTAAAAAAATATTATGATGTCATGATTTAAATTGGAATTATATACTAAATGAATCTAAAAGTAAAGAAAAACTAAATTTCGATAGTTATACCCTAAGCTTAGAAAGGGCCTGATGGATGGGACAGTACCGAAGGGCTTACCTGCCCAAGTGAACCCTAAATTGATGACCCCATGAATTATAGCCACCTCGTCCTTATCGCGGTCCACAACCGATAGTTATCCACTCCCCACTGATAGCATCCAACTTCATCCAACTGAGTTCTCCTCAGGAAACTTTAGTGGTCGAGAAGCTAGTTAATAATAAACAATTCGGTTAATAATAATAATCATAGGCTTACCGAATCCGAAGGTTCGATGCCGATACCACCAAACTTCGCCTGCACAGACTCGCCCAATGTTCGTCGGTCAAGCCCAAACCCCGGAGATCAGCTTTAATGCAATCCTCCCATCGACGCTTCGGCCTACCTTTAGGACGCCTACCAGTCGGTTCAGCGAATACCAACTTTCTCGGAATCCGTTCCTCAACGAGCCCAACAACTTTACGCGCCCATTCAAGTCTCCGCGATGCTATCAACTCAATTATATTCACTGGGTACAAACTCCGCGATTCCGCGTTGTGCAACCTTCTAAACTCCCCAGTGGTCTCATCTCTCTTCGGACCAAATATTTTACGCAGTACCTTATTTTCGAAAACCTTCAGCCGTTGTTCATCCTTCAAAGCAAGCGGCCACGTTTCACATCCTTAAAGAACCGTCGGAAGAATAATAGTTTTATAAATTCTAACCTTTAAGTTTTTAGACAGAAGCAACGAGCTAGGTAATTTAGCAACTGAATAATAACACGCATTTCCCACCTTTAACCATGAATTTATTTCTTCCTAAAACAATTTGGTAAATATATTAATTAAAACTCAGACGGAGATGGTTAGAAGTGAATGGATATAATTCATGCGACAGTAAATAGATATACATTGCATATAGTCAAATCAAACGCATTTATAACTCAAATATACTTTATAAAAGAGAATCTGCATACATTTTAACTTTCACTCACCTATGTAAGAAATGTATAGTAAGTGAAAGTACTGTCATCGAGAATATTTTAGAATTCCAGTTTTCAAAGGAAAAACACGTTTTATGGTCCCCTGAGTCCAAATAACGAAGTCTGGAAAAAAGGTCGGTGTATGTATTGTTAGTGTAGAAGGAAAACGAAAAGTCGTACGAAAATGATATTTCATATTTTTAACTATTATATATTTATTTATTCGGATATATTACAGTTTGTCTCAATGGACAATAATAATATTGCTACATGATAACTTTCATACAATATTTACAACATAAACAAAAGAAAAGTCAAATTACATAAAATGAAACTAAAATTAATAAAGGTATATAATAACAACATTTATAAATTGAATAAATACTAGGTTAATAAATATATAAACAAAACATGAACACACTCATACTTATATACAAAATTTAATCATTTCATATTTTATACAACTATACATCCG
>CM041297.1:24916331-25046977 GCA_023052935.1 Piezodorus guildinii | reverse complement strand
TTTTGATGTTTTGGATGTAAAAGCAGTAGTAAAGACGTATAATATAATGTTAGAAATAAAAAATTAAAAAATAGGAAATTTTTTATTTTATACACAAAATTGTGAAAGTTAACGGAGAGTGGTGAAAAGCCGAAAAACTAACTGATTGTCATAGATAATAATATAATATACAAAAAACACATTGTTCAATTAAAATTCTATGTAATTAATTTTTTAACAACATATTTTTATTTCTGTAATCAAAAATTCTTAAAAACTATTTAAATTGATTTTAACAACGGAGTTCTGTAAAAGTCGTGTGCTGCCCGCACCAGATTTTTTATCTTATATTTACTACCTGAAAAATAACGTAAAAAAAAAAAATGGTTTAAATATTACTATTTTCACTTTTCTGTCATGATCCATACATTTTTGATTAATACCGATTGTCATTGTAACTGGTTTTATTTTATTTTATTTTCTTGTTATTTAGGTTAACTTATTTTACTTATTTAATTACAAAAAGATACATCATGGATTGATAGCTAGACTTTTCCTTAAGTTTTTATCATAAATCAAAATGTAGCTACTATACGATAAAATAATAAAAACGAATATAGCTTTTTTCAGTCAAATTCATAATTTTTTCAGTCAAATTCATAATTTTTTCAATCAAATTCATAATTTTTTCAGTCAAATTCATAATTTTTTCAGTCAAATTCATAATTTTTTCAATCAAATTCATAATTTTTTCAGTCAAATTCATAATTTTTTTAGTCAAATTCATAATTTTTTCAGTCAAATTCATAATTTTTTTCAATCAAATTCACAATTTTTTCAGTCAATTTCATAATTTCTTGTACCCATTTTATACAGTCAATTTAATGAAGTTTTGCTATCAATAACTTAACATTTTTATTAAATCTTCTTGTTGTTTATCCATTTAACGTCACTTTATGTTACTGTGCTTAATCCGACGGTGCCGCGGGAGTCCTAAGTTTTGCCTATCCAGGTTTACTTAAGATAGGGTTCTTTGGGACCTTGGGCATATTATTCTTTAACACCTTGCTGAATGCACCGAGGGTCACCTGTAGTGTAGTGGCTAACATAACAGCCTCTTTTAAAGGACGAAATAACCATGGATTTTTACTCACTAAATCAAATATAGAGCTATCTGCTGGTTTTGAACTTTCGACTTTAAGCAGAGAGAGCTGTTATGCTAGCCACTACTCCACAAATGACTCTTTATGAATTCAGGTGTTTTAATCTGCCGGGTTTGAACTCATGACCTTAAACATATTATCCTTAACACCTTTTTGAATTCATAAAGGGTCACCTGCCCAAGGTCACGGGTTCAAACCCGGCAGATTCAAACAACTTGTTGAATGCATTGAGGGTCACCTGTGGAGTAGTGGCATAACAGCCTTCGATGCTTAAGATCGCAAGTCTAAAACCAGCAGATCGTCCAATGCACCACAGATGACTCTTAAAAGATTTAATAAGTGTAACTCGTAAAAGAACCCTATCTTAAGTAAACCTGGATAGGCAAAACTTAGGACTCCCGCGGCACCGTCGGATTAAGCACAGTAACATAAAGTGACGTTAAATGGATAAACAACAAGAAGATTTAATAAAAATGTTAAGTTATTGATAGCAAAACTTCATTAAATTGACTGTATAAAATGGGTACAAGAAATTATGAAATTGACTGAAAAAATTGTGAATTTGATTGAAAAAAATTATGAATTTGACTGAAAAAATTATGAATTTGAGTAAAAAAATTATGAATTTGACTGAAAAAATTATGAATTTGATTGAAAAAATTATGAATTTGACTGAAAAAATTATGAATTTGATTGAAAAAATTATGAATTTGACTGAAAAAATTATGAATTTGACTGAAAAAATTATGAATTTGATTGAAAAAATTATGAATTTGACTAAAAAAATTATGAATTTGACTGAAAAAAGCTATAAAAACAAACAAATCGACTAATATAAAGTGAATTAAGAACCTTATAATTGTATAATAATTCATAGAAAAATGACATTAAACATGATGTAATAAATATCTGCTTAATTAAAAAAAATCTCAGGTATCTTATTGTCAATATATAATATTTTTTTATAAGCATCGTGTTTCGTATTGTTTTAAATAAATATTTCAATTTATCCCAAAAAACTATTATTATTTAAAAGAGACTGCGAGTGTGGTACAATGACTTTGTATTGTGCAATAGAAGTCTGCCTATTGCATATTCATAAGTCCTTAATAGATTAAAATATACAGTACCAGTGCCTAGTTTAAATCATTCGACATAAAGCACGTCTGAATTCGGTTCCTTAAGAAGTGGGGTTATAAAACGGAGTTTAATAGCCCTACAAAAGGGATAGTAAGAGCTGAGACATTAACCGGTCCCTGATTGGTGGAAACCGCACCCCCTCAGTGCCTCATCTAGCCACCCATTGGACGGACTCCCTTCAGGCTTTGATTCACATTGGTCGCTAATCCATCATTAGATAATGGCCTTTCCTTCACAATGATCCGAACCTCAAATTAACCTCCATCAATCCGCGATATCTAAGGAATCAATAATCTTAAGTTCATAATGAAAATATTCAGATGAGTTTTTTTAATTCCTTTTGAATGTTATTCACAATAGCTTTTGTTTATATATTTGAAGTACTTCAACTTGTAATCTTATATATATATATATATATATATATATATATATATATATATATATATATATATATATATATATAGTGATCTCGGCCTAATCACCTCATTGCATGGGCGTTAGCCTAGAAACAGACTAGCACTATTATAGAATTATTATAACTATTAACTATTCACTTCCATCCTCCTCCAGCCCTTGTTCAGTATCTAAATTCGAAACAATTTTTAATCAGAATGATTACAATTTCCTTCATTATGAACAATCGTAATAATTCATTGAGTTCGGATTTATACAATAATTACAGATAAACAAAGCTAAGGGTAAATTACCAAAGAATAGAAAAAAAAAAATATGTATATATATATATATATATATATATATATATATATAAAATAACAGAATATTCTATAAATATGAAGTGACAATGGTTGACTCTGTGTATATATGAGAGAAGTTGGTTCAGGGTTGGTTCAATTTAACAAAAAATTAAGCGTAAACTTAATTTATCGGTGCCGACGTTTCGGCTTAAATTATAGGCCTTCTTCAGGGCTATAAGAAAAACAAAAAACAACCAGCAGTGGAATACAATATATAAAGATGATATGAAAAATAAATTGTACTGAAGATTACAAACAAAGTGAAATAGTGGTAATGACGATTGATAAATGTAATAATTTCTACAAACAAAAACAAAAAGGGGGGAAGACATTTTAATAAAAGGTGTGTTATATTTTACAGTTTTAATTAATTACTTAATTACTTTTAATTAATGTGAGACGTTATAAAGTTAAAAAATTAAAAAATACATTTAACGGTAAGAGAAAAAGAGAAAGACTTATTAAAATAAGACACCAATAAATTAAGTTTACGCTTAATTTTGTGTTAAATTGACTGCACCCTGAACCAACTTCTTTCATATTCCATAAATAAATGCATTGTTTAAATTAACTGTTTATTAAAAGTTAGTGCATAGTTTTAAAAAAAAAATAAACACACCAATACCTATATACACTATTTACAATGTGACGCAGAAAAAAGAGACTGTTTTGAAAGGAAACGAAAATAAAAATAATTTAACTCTGTGACAGTTAGTCCCTTTAAAATAATTAAGATGCACAATTTCTGAAATATCTTTCACCTACAGAAGTTTTACATTTGTACATCATTAAATGAACAACAAGTTATATTACATATTATGAATATATATAAGATTTTTCTGCTTATGAGCTAAAAATCAGAACTCGAGGGATCCCAACGCCTCTCGTTCAGCCCAGTCACTGGTTGATGACAGTTAGTGGAAGCTGAGTGAAGGCCCTATACAGTATCTAAATAAAAACCTACGATTTTTATAACCCATTCTGGATTTTGTTTTCTTATTCGATCACATAGATTAATTTTCGAAAAAAAAGAAAAAACAAAGCTACCCCTAGGTTGAATTAAATGAATGAAATCTCTATTTTTGCATGAGAGCAGAGAATATCAAAATAAAAACTGTTCTAAGAAGAAAAAACGTTAGATAAAAAACGAAAAGTTAAACTGTGGGTGGATGATGCCCGCTTTTGTAGGCTTATTCCGTAATATGAGACTTCATCTCCCGGCCTAAATTAAGTAGAGGAGAGACTGGAAAATGTTTTTTTGCTTAGAAGATAACGCATAAAAATAGAATATTATATTGACTTTTAAAAGCTCTTTCCTCGGATGATTTTCCTTTGAATGGTATATTAATAGTAATAAATATCTGAATCTTTTATATTTTACGGCCTTTTGTTGGACAGTGAGGTTTTTAATCAATCCCTATTCTAAGGCTTGTACTGATTCAATCTCATAAAGATGACATTTTCAATGGAAGATACCGGCGTTTAACAAGTGTTAATTGAAAAATATATTTAAATATACTATGAGAAAAGTAACTTGAGTCACAGTTATAAAAAATAATTTATTTTATCAAAATAGATCAAGTACTGTTCGGCCTACTTTATCAAATTTATTCTCTCAATTTGAAGTCACCTGTGGTGTAGTAGCTTTCATAACAACTTTCTATACTTAAGGAGAAGAAAGTCCTTATTCACAACATCCTTCGGAGTGGACGTAAAAAGATGGTCCAGATCCTGTGCGATGTCAGGTTCTCGTTAAAGATGCATATCCTGATTGAAGGAGAAGAACCAGACCCTACAAGATTACTTTAATCCGTAAAACAATGAGTAACTAAAATTTAATGTTAAACTAGGCAGACGATCCGAGAATTGTCAAAGCAAGGGAAATTCTTCGTTATTATGTCTTTCAAGGAGGGAACATAAGATGGTAGTAAACCGCCTGTGCTGCAGGCACTTGTATAAGATCCCCAATCTTGAAATTTCATCCGATTAGCCAAATTAGCAGATGGTTACGTTAAATGAATAAAGAAACAAAGTCTCAATTATTTATTGTAAATTAAGCCAAAGTGTTTTTTTTTTTTTTTGTTTACTTGATCGAAAAACTTTATACGGTCTCGTGTCGACTAAAATAGTATAGTGTCATAACATTTGGTTCCAGATATTTTAGCTCTATCATAGCTTTTAAAGAAAGTTTCCAAAATCCATTCTCTTTTCCCAAGTAGAATTAGTAAAACAATGAAATTAAATTTTGCTATAAATAGACTAATATCAATAGGTAATTCAAATAAAGATAAATAAATAAAACAGATCGTCTTCATGTTAATAACGTTACTTACAAAAATATATTAAAATATCTGATGTTCGCATTCCAGCTCTGTGCTTAATATAAATTTGAAAACTTACATTTATCATCAAATTATTTTTTAGGAGTGGTCCTTTGAGTCGAACGATGTACTAATTTTTTTTGTGTAGCGAGTTAAAACCCGGCTGTGACAGAATAATTATTCGCTATGTTATTATAGTCTTAAGATAAACCTGGAGAAGGGACAGGGGCACAGCGAGCCTCTATAAAGTGGGTACCCAAAAATATGAAATCTAGGCTAAAAAACTTATTCCACGACCGTTGGTCTAGAAACAGTACGAATCCCTCTATGTATAGGCCAAGTTCTTTATACGATGTAATGGTACAGGTTTTTATTTTTCTTCTATGAAGAAATATGTCTGATTAAACAGTATAAATAATTCTCAGCAATAATGATTTAAATGTCAAAGAAAAAAATGTACTTAAAAACAAAACTCTCAATGGGAATTTGTAAACTTTGAGCCATACTTGAGTTTTTCTAACATTCCAGTTTGTTTGAACATATTTTTCTTGCATATAGACCAAGTAGACATGCAAGGACTTTTTCTCAGATGATATGTAACGATAATTTGCATAGAAGAAAGGAAAAAATATATATGCATAAAATTTAGTTATAAAAAGGTATTGCTACACACATAGCTATTATAAAACTCTACCTCAATGATTTATTTTTCTCGGAGCCGGTATAAATTCTAACTTTCTTTATTCCACATCAAAGAAGATGTAGGATAAAGTTTTATTGGCCACCATAAAATCACAGATGATTTCTTCGACCATAAAAAGGTTCAATAAAACGTAAAGCTTTCAGTTTGGATAGTGGTTTGGAATATCGTTAAAATAAGGAAATAAATGGAATGGAAACCAGAGTTTACTTTGCACCATCGAAGGTGGAACTGAGTAATTTTGTAAAATATTTTTTTCTCAGTTCCTAAAATTCGCCAACAATAAAAGTATTCTTATTGCATTTAACGTGCAAATAAGATTTGCAGTTGGTAAGTTTACTTCAGGTGACAAACAACGATTAATTTTTTTATTATTAAATTGAGGCCATTTACAAAATTTGGAATATTATGTATTTGCATTGTTCAACAAATGTTCAATGATTTATTTTAAATCTTATTATTAATATTTTGGTTATATAAAAATAAATAAAATTAAAAAAAAAATACAGTAGAATTTTTTTTATTATAAACTGAAATTTAGGCAAATATTACTGCAGAGGTAGACATTTTAGTAGTTAGTCACAGAGATAGTCGATAACTATAGGTTTTAACTAACTTTGATAACTCCATGGCCAATAGAAGGCCTCATATCTTGGCCGAAACGTGAATATTATATAAATATTGTAATTTGATCTCTTTGGCTTTACTTACCAGGGTCAGAAAGTATTGTGAGATGTAGGTACTCGTTAAAAATTTGTATACTTATCAAACATAGATAGGCAAAATTAAGACCTCTAACTGTAGCACCATCTAAATAGCAAACAATCTGGTGCGCGCAACACACGACTTTCACTTACCTCTGTTATTATCTATCTATTTAAGAATTTTTAAACAAATCTAGAAACGAAAATAAACAGTTAAAAATTATTTACATTTGATTTTTATAGAAAGATGTTTTATTCAATAATATGTTATAATATTACCTATGAGATTCGGTAAGTTTTTTCTTTCATCTCTCCGTGTTAGAACTACTTAGAGCGTCCGGCGATGACAGCGCAATCCAGTGACCATGCAGTGAAACAATTGCATTAAAAAAATATTTTTTTAGTTTTCTCCTTTAGTTGGATATCAAATTCGTTCAACTTATATATTTACCTGTTTTTTATCAGTGGTAATAAAATGATATAGTTATTTTTTTAGAATATACAAAATTAAAAGTACTTTAGAAGAGAACAAATTTAAAATATCTGCATTTAAACCCCGTCAGACTATTTCAATCAGAATGAAACCTACATGATATTAAAGCTCATTAAACTTTACATCGATATAGCGAATTTAATCTAAATCCTTATAGCCGTTTATGAGAAAATCGTAAAAATGTGCTAAATGCATGGGGTAAAGTAGGACTTCCGGTCAGCCGATTTTACTGAAAAAGTTGCTGTAATATCTCGGGCGTATTGTAGTCTTAAATATGAAAGTTCAATTCCGTAAGACTTCTCGTTTATGCGCTAGAGTTATAGACACACATATAGAGTTACCACACACAGACACACGGATATACAGACCTTTTTGCGGGACTGGGTTATATGGATTTTGGAGACTCTAAAACGTTTATTTTAGTAGAAAACTGGAATTCGAAAATTTTCACGATCCCAATACTTTCCCTTACTATATATTTCATATATAGGTAAGTGAAAGTAAAATGGACGTTAAATAAACAAAAGGAAATGTATAGTTTAATTTTCAATTCGCTGAAATATTCATGTGGGAGGGCAATATGATTTTAATGATTTTAAAATATACTCAAATATATCATTGTTTCCGTATCTTCTTCTGTAAATAAACTCAGATAGATATGAGTCGATCAGAGATCTTCTGGTTCCAGATTCTAATTTAAATGATATTTCTTTTGACATAAAAACTCGACTTGTTGTTTTGTTGCATCACATTTATAAGTAACAAAGACAAGTTTTTTTTTTAAATCTACAAGCTAACGCCCTCCGCGCATAAAATGTATATTGTCCTGTAGCATCTATTAATTTAACTAGTTATGATGTTATTCTGAAAAGTAAAGTTTAAGTAAGAATTACTGTCTGCTTGAGTTGCCACTTCGACTCATCGTAAAGATGGGTCACGGCAAATCGCCTCGAGGTATTGAAAACAAATATATGACAATTCATGATTAACTCTACTTTATGCTGAAGTACCATAGAGAGACCACCATAGACCGCGAAGCCGTAGTCGAATTTGGAGAAAAATGAACGACGAGACTAGGATTGTGAAAATTTTGGCTGTTATACTTTTTTTTGTTATATTTATTTATTGAAATTTACAAATGTACTTAATAGTACAACAAGTAAATGTGCTAAAAGAAAAATGACATGAAACAGACTTGTAGAGAAACTACCCAACGGTAGCACTCCAGGAACTATTCTGTTATACTTAAATGAAAAAAAACTTATTTAATGACGGAACACTAAGCAAACAAAATCATCTTTTTTCCCTATGTGTTTATTTAAACCATTTTACCATCGATAGTAGATTTCAAACATGGGTCGTATCAGGAACCAATTACTACTTTTCAATTCCAAGTCAACATCACTGATTGGCTCGGTTTGACTAACGTATCATTCCATCTGGGACAAACACTGGTAATTGTCAACAACTCAACTTCACAAAAAGACAAACGTATCATAGCAAATAAAGGTCATTGTGCCAAAAACTCATTGACAGACAAATTTCCAACACAGTTGAATAAAATACATAACTGATGAATGTTTTTTTGTTTTTTAATTTTTTCGGAGAAGATCTGATTGTAGTTAAAGAAAATCATTAGACTCAGATTCATTTGCTTGCTTTGTTCAAATAGTTACTCTATTGGGTTGTTGGTCACAGACTGAAATGGGCTATACTATAGATGTTGAAATTTAATTTATGTTTATTGTTATACATTTTTTTAATCGTATATTAAAATTTGTCACAATGGACAATAATGATAATATTGCTATATGTTCACATTCATACAATATGAACAAAAGGAAAGTCAAATTACATGAAATGGAATCAAAATAAATAGATGTATATAACGAAATTCGTAGACAAAATAAATACACCAAAAATTTCTCATATAAAAACTAGAAAAGAGACACTTAAGTTAATTTTTTTTTTTTTGGTTAACCATTATTAGTTCATATAATTTTTTTATAGCGTTCTTTCTTCTTTTTTTTTAATTACAGGTAGAAAATTTATTGATTTTAATTCTTTCTTTTTCTTCCAATAGCGCTACAGTCCGATGGCTCGATCATTTGCAGCCCCTCTTCAATTTCGTACGGAGTAAAGAGCCTAATCCTTCATAACGACGTATTCCCACCTCAGCCTTGGCCTTCCTCTTCCTCTCGACCGGTTCAGATTCCCAAGGAGCAGTTTTTTGAGACTTTGTTCCTCATCCATCCTTGAAATTTGGCCTGCCCATTTTAGTCAACTACACTTTATAAAACGAACGACCTACGCTTTCCCAAATTATTCATAAACCTTCTGGTCATTACGTCTCCTCCACTGATTCCCTTCCTCAAGGGGTTCAAAAATACGGGGCAAAATCTTCCTTTCGAAAACAAGAAGCTCCCTCTCTTCTTCATTAGTCAGGATACATATCTCCGAAACTTACGTCAAAACTGGTCGTATAGATGTTTTATAAAGAAGGCACGTGGTCTGATGAGACAAGGCGTTACTGCTAAGGTGCTTTCTGCGTCATTAATAGCAGCAATTAAGCTTCTGGGTTCGTTGGCTGGTCTTATGACTTGTCCTATTCTGTTGAGCCTAAATATGTAAGTTGGTTCACATTTTCAAATGTGAATGATCCCGTTGTGACGGGTTTTCTAGTGTAATCATCCGTTCCTGGGCCAACTCTCATATAATTGGTTTTTTCTTGATTTTTAGTTATCCCTATTTTCGCAGCCTTTTCCAATAAGTTAAGAAAAGAATTTTTTAAGGCTTCTAGAGACATGCGATATACAAATTATCCACCTGTACTATCCTATCATAAATGGTCCCAGTGGTTCTTATACCAGCTTTTCAAAATTACCTTCTCTAAAGTAATATTAAAGAGATGGAAAGCTAGGGCATCACCTCAGTTAAATTTCAGTTTCTTATAAAGAAAGCCGTATTCTTCTAAAATACAGTTCTGTTTCGTCCAGTAAGAAATATTATTTACTAATACGCGTGAAATACGATTTTAAGGCTTAGTGTACAGTTTCGCTGAGCTGATAGATATTTTTGCTTATAATTTTATTCTGATCTTTCCATATTTAACTTCTCATATCAGAAAAAGATCTTTCCTTGATGTGAATCTATTATCTGTAATGTATAATATTACTGAATTGTTGTAAAATCTGGTTTATTCCAATCATTTAGACTTATTATTGATTCAATGCGTACAATTAACATATATGTTAAATGATAATGTAATAAAGAAAATCACAAAGCATTTAATGGTTATTTTGATTCGACGCATAAAATTGTATGATGATATACTGTAATGAAGAAATTTTTTATGAATTTTTACTAGTTTCACTAAGCGGGGAAATTATTTTATTTTAAGCTATAATGCTTTATTATCCTTTCCTGGGTATATAAAGGTTTTTTCTGGAAATTATCCACACGAATACTTTAAACGATATCCATACTACGCTTTAAAAGAAGAAGGAAAAATAATCTTATATAGTCCAGCCACAAGTTTTAAAAGATGCGATTCTCCGTTATAAGTTGGTTATTATTAATGGTCGAGAAAAAATGTAGTGTTCTAGAATCAAGAAGACTATTTGCATTATTTCAATGAAAAAAAAAAAAAAAAGAGTAAATAGGCATAGTATACATGCTTTTGGTTTTTTTTTTCTATAATATAAATATAAAAAAAAATCTTTATGTCCGCCGTATGAAGAAATAAACAACTAACCACGTTGTTAGCGGAATTCGATAGAGAATTAAATTTCAAAAGAAAAAAAAAATCATTAAATCGGTTTAGAAATAGCAGCGACATATCGTTTTGAAATCAACAGTGGTTGTGATAGGTCATTTTCTTTTGAATTATTTATTGCTTTTTTTTATACTAACTGATTGCCTGTAAACAACTATATATAGTTATACCCTAATATAGTTATTTCTAAAGGGTAAAGCATTCTGTAATAATTTTTAGCATTTTATGTACTCTCTTTGAAATTATAGTAATATAAATATATATATATATATATATATTTATTTAGACTTACTGGGTTTTCGTTAAGGAAGAAGCTGAGACTGGAAGGAGGTCGAGATGGTGCGGAGGTACAATTAGCCCGCAAGACATCTCCCATGTCGTACCTATCCTTCTCAGTGTCGATCGTAGGTCCTTTCTTCGGAAGTTCTGCAACAACGATTATATTTGTTAGGGTACAACCATATACCATAGGAATAAATAGAAACGAATTTTATTTTGTTCTATATATTAACACACTCTATATACATATATATTGTTAAAAGTCGGTTTTTTAAATATGTTTGTTTGAATTCTACATATTTTGAAACGTAAGACTTCGAGTTTTTCTTTATTTTTTCTTGACCGATCACAAAGGTTATTTTTTTACAGTTAAAAAATGGAAAATTATCTAATTTAAATTTATTTGATATGCTAATTATGTTTATGTTTTTTTCCAAGCGATCAGTATATGTATGAGTAAATAATATATAAATGAATGAAAAAAATAACTTATTCTTAGACCATATCTCTATAAAATAACATACAACAAACTAGCAAAAAACATTAAAAAAATAACAGACTAAAAACATTAATCAAATATAAATATAAACAATAATCATTAAATGATCAAAAGATAAATGAAAAGTTTGATAATATGTTGATATTATAATAAATAAACAATATAATCAAAAGAATAAATTTAAAAAATAGAAACGATGAAAATATAATAAAAATTAAGTTTATGACCATATTGTTTTAAGAAGTGTAAATATTTTTTACGTCACTTAAATATTTATGTTGAAGTTAGTTGAAACCTGGTTGGGAAGTAAGAAAGTCTAGAAAAAGGAAATGATTTTAATAAAGATTTGGAGAGTACATGACGGATGTTTGACGAGTTATTATTCCGAAAAAACAGTGGACTGGCCTAAGAAGAAACGTTAGTATTTATGTTCATTCTTAAGCAAGGAGCGATGAGGTCAGAAAGATAAGAGCTGGTTTCCTGTGAATAGGTAGAGGATGTAACCTAGTAGGATGATGTAGACGTAAGAGTGGCGGGAGCATATGATTTGATCAAAAAAATGAACATAGCAAGTATTGCCTTCAAATTGAAGTAAATAACCACTTTGACTCATCTAGAGGAAGGAAATGTGTTACCGTTTAGATGTACCGAAGATTAATCTTAAGAAATTATTCATGATTCGTTTCAAAATGTCAACGAGTGCCTTCGAGAGGCTGCCATATTGTATTCATTAGTAAAGGGCATTAAAATTTGTCTTTAACAATAATTCATCCAAGTTTTAATGTGAAAATTATACTGCTTCAATCAACAATTTTGATCCATTCTCTCTTACTTTAATATAACATTTTTTTATTAAGGTCATTTAAATAACAAGAATAAGGGCTTAAATTACTTATTTAATAAATATTAATGAACTGATTTCATTATAAATATATTAATAGAAAAATAGGACATCTTTATTAAAAAGGTTCATTGAAAAAAGTTTTATTTTAAAAATTGTAATTTTTCAAAATTGAATAACCAACACTTGAATTGAATATCGATACAATCACCGACATTATCATTACAAAACTATTAATTCTACTAAAGAAATAAAACATACATTGCTAGCTAAGTAAACAATTAATCCACCCCAATATAATATGTACAAATCTAATAATAACCTATCAAATCAAATAACTTACTTTTAACAGTGTTTACACCACAATAAATCACAGCCACACAAACATTAGGTGAACTGGTATTATTCAAAAGCAAAATTATTATTAAGCCTGAATAAAAATAATCTAACAATTTCAGTCTTTGTTTCAACTGATCACCTGACCAACATCAATAAATAATAAGATAATTGGAGTTAACTGATTTTTTTTTTTTTCAGAATCTAAGGAACAAATAATTTTTTTTTCATTTTTTTTTATCTGGACTTCCAGGTTATTGATGGAGGAGCTGAAAATGTTTGGGTGATGATTAAGTGATTAATAATAAACTAGTATTATACGTGATATTGAGTATAAAATTGAACAAATAAAAAATGATGACCGTTCGATTCACCTCAGACGAAATAATATAATAACAAAGGGCTTTCTAAAATATATAGAAGAGGTAATATGATAATTAATACTTATATGGATTCTTGAGATAGTTATTATTGACAGGGACTATCAATTGGCCGAGGGAGGCTATTCTTCAGACCATTAGGGCTGACAGGATTCGAAGCCGGGCGCGGCGGGATGACAAACGACCGGGCTAAGTGTGCTCTGATTAACGACCACCAGGATCACCCCCGCTACATCATGTCCCTTATCGATATATACTATCCAGAAAATCTAATCACGATACTCCTGCCTCTTATCTAGGCTATACTATCAACTTCAGTGTAAATATTTTGAAAATATTTTCTGTTGTGAGCGACACACTATTTTCTCTTACCTACTTAGTTAGAATTATTTTAAATTCTTAAATATTAAAGGACGATCCTTTTATCGGACTCTCATAACCTTTAATAAATAGAAGTTGATTAGGCCAATAGTTCAATGCCGGTCAGCCTTCCGGGAACATTCCAAAACATTAATTATTTCATAAAAACTTAGTCATCCGCTGCAACGATAGCAAGAAATACAAGGCACGTTTTTTATGTAAGTACCGTTTCGGAATTAAAAAAAGACGTGCAAAGGTATCGAAATAATTTTATTTTTACATGAAATCCTGCACCTTAATCTACTTTCCTACATAATATCCATGATTTTCCTCATTGTATACGTTGTTTACTGAGTGTTTAAGATGCCTCCGACAATCGTGAGTCCCGCTGATTGTGAAGTAAGGGCTGTTATACGATTTCTTAGTGCTAAAGGCGTAAAATCGATCTTCATCGTGAGATAGTTGAAGTTTTGTGTTTTGTATCGCATTGTGACCGAGAAGTTGAATTACGGGAAATTGTGTTAATTTGCTTGTTTATTGATTTAACCTCACTTTATGCTACTATGGCTAATCGGACGATGCTACAGTGGGAGTCCTAAATTTTGCCTACCCAGGTTTTATTAGGATAGGGATCTTCAACGAGTACCTGACATCGCACAGGCTCGGGACCACCTTTTAACGTCCCCTCCGAAGGACGGCATAACTCCAATCAAAAAATCCTAGGGGCACCCGGGGGTTTGAACCCGCGACCTTTGGCATAGAAAGCTCCCGGAAATTGTGTTCACGTTGGGTTCCAAAAATGTTGACGGATTTGCACAAAACCCAACGTTTAGGCAGTGCATCGGTCATCCTCCATACAGCCCTGATCTGGCGCCCGGCGACTACCATTTGTTCCTGCACTTGAAGAAACACCTGGGCGGTCGACGTCTTCAAGACGATAACGAAGTCAAAACATTTGTGATGCAGTGATTTACAAGTCAGGCGGCAGAATTTTTTGAGGAGGGTATTCAAAAACTGGTGCCACGTTATGACAAGTTCCTCAAAATTCATGGAAATGATGTAGAAAAGTAGATTAAGGTACAGACTATCATGTAAAAATAAAATGATTGCGATATCTTTGCACGTCTTTTTTTAAATTCCAAAACGGTACTTACTTAAAAAACATGCCTCGTATTAATCATTCGTGTGTTGGAGGAATGCGTTTGCACCCTTTTCTACTAAAGGAAAAACAAATTGATTCAACATTATACTGCCATGAAATTTACCAAATCAAAATTTGAACAAGCAACAGCTGGCACTGGGAAGGATTTATTTTCCTTCGTGATAACGCCTGGCCTATGTTCTAATACAGATAGTGAATAATTTAAAGGAGTTGGGTTATAATGTCCTAACACACCTTCCATATTTTCTAGATCGATCCTAAACAGAATACGATTTTTTTGGAATTCAATTTACTTGTTTACCAATGCTTTAGACCTAATGTTTAAATTTCTTTCAACACGCGAAACAATGTTTTTTTTTTTCTTTAAACTGAGATTCACAACTAAAAAAGTGGCGCAAAAGTGTATAGAAAATTATTTAAGATTTGATCTTTTTTTTTTTTTCCTGATCCTAAAAACGGTTATCTCATGTGTTACAACATTTATACAAAATATCTAGGGATCACTTGTAGCTGGGTGGTTAGTATAACAGCCTCCTATGCCAAAGGTCACGGGTTCAAACCTGCAGGTGGTCCTATGATTTTTTTAATGAGAGTAAAAAATCCTTAGTTATGCCGTCCTTCGGAGGGGACGTTAAAAGGTGGTCCCGAGCCTGTGCGATTTCAGGAACTCGTTAAAGATCCCTATCCAAATAAAACCTGGATAGGCAAAATTTAGAACTCCCACTGTAGCACCGTCCAATTAGCCATAGTAGCATAAAGTGACGTTAAATAAATAAACAACAAACAAAATATCTGCTGTGGTAAAACGTCATTATGAGTAACAATAACACCTGGCGGGAGAAATTAAGTTTAAAAAAAAAGAAAAAAAAAAAAAGAAGGGAGGAGTACATCAAATAAATACACCCAATATGAACACTCGAATGTGGAAAACATCATAACAATAAAATACTTATATACGTTTGTCTAAGTTAAAGATAAAAATATGTTTTTCACAGGAAGGACAAACAATGCTATTCAACTGGAGAATAAACGGCTTTACAGAAAAATCTATGAAGTTTTATAAATCGGAAAGGTTTTACAGCCGGCACTAAAAACTTCTGCTCCCTCCCTAGCGCAGTCCTCGTTCAGTTTTAAAATAAAATGAAATTCGTAAGAGAGAATGGACAAGTCATTTACGACGATCCTCCAGAACATTTTCCCGTCTCCTGGATATGAACCGATAACAGTGAGCTGGTCGTTTGAGTTTTATTCCTTCCAGGTTCAATATGCCTCAGGGTTCAAGGTATTATTCTTTGACCTTTCTTCTCTTTAACGGGACCCGGGTATTTCAGGATTTAGGTGTTTCAAGATTAAAGTGAAGAAATTCTTTGAAAAAAAAAAAATATATATATTTCTTTACAAATTTTAGATACTTAAGTGGCCTGGAAAAAATATATGCTTATTACACTATATTTATGTTATTAAATTATCATCTACATCATCAATGGCTCTCTGAATAGTGCAGCTCCTTTACAGTCTGGACACCAATTTCATTTGGCGCACAGTGGTTCCAAACGCTTTTTTTCTTTACAAAAGTCTGAAATTCTCCTTCTAATTATATAATGATATATCACCCGTTTTAACGTCATTTTTAAAGTAAATTCACTTTAAATGGTATGATTGGCATATTTTTATATCATGAAAATTTATAAGTTTTGTCGATTATTTCAGAGAAATGTCTCTATAACTAACTATTCATATATGAATATTTATATGTCTATCTTTTCTGCATTTAACTTGGTTTAGAATCGTTATTAGAAAAGTTTGAGGAAACTTTGGGTTTCATATAACGACTTGGTGATTATTTAAGTATTTTCAAAAAATGTCAAAAAAATTAATAATATTTTATATATATCAAAACATACACAACAAAATAAAATGCAAAACATTTTCAAAATTTTAGTTTTGTTTCTTTTTTTAACGACAAAATTTCAAAACCGTTACTTGATTTCTACGTTTTTGCTAAAGCAGTACACATTGTTGGCAATGGAAATTTCTTAAATATCTTTCCATTCCAGACCAGAAAAAAATTGACATATAAAATTATTTTTATAATTTACATAGAAACAAAATGACGTTAAAATAGGTCATATATCTTAATTAGAAGAATGGCAGACTTTTGTCCCGAAAAAGTTCGTTTGTAACCGCTGTGCGGCGGTTGGCTGCCACATCATCTCATGTGTTCTGCCTATCTCAATCAACCTATTTTAGTTAAACTCACAATATCGGCATCTCTACATTGCTTTATCAACTAATTGTAGGATCACATTGCCGCTCACGAATCAAATTTATTATAGAGACGAAAATTCTTCTAAGGACACAAATCTTAAACCGAAGGAGAGACGTTTCTTGAGTTCTTAAGATCTATCTATTAGTACTGGTCTGATCAGGGATTTGAATAAGAGCAGCTTTGTTTTAAGATGTGTTCAGGAGACTAAAATAAGTTTTGTTTTATTCACTTAAGAGCCAAGGTTTACAAATTCCGAGACATCTTCAATAATTAACCCTCAAATTTAATATGAAATTAATCGAAAATTAAATTATGCTTATTATAAATTACATTAATACACATCTTAATGAGAACGTTTGAGAAAAAACATACAAATATGGGTGATTGAGAAACATGATTGCTAAAATAAATTCATCAAAGCTTTCAAGAATAATGTTTTGTTTAATATTTTCAAAGATATTGACAATAGTATTACTAAGTTAATATATACAATATTATTAAATAAAACGTCTTCCTTTGTCTGGCCGTGGCTTTACGTTGGCTCCGCTAGTGCTACGTGTAAGCTAGCGCGTGAAGTATTCGCTACATGATGATATTGTTAATGTTTTTTAATCTGAAAAATTAAACATACAGTATAGGACGAAAATTTATGAAAATGTTCACGATCAAGTGAAAAACAGCACCGGATTCTTGAGGATGTTCACTGATTATTCACTATTTCGTATATTTAAACCTGATATTGTTTTTACTCACTAAGTTCTATTATCGTTGAACAGAGAAAGAACGGATACAGCAATAGCTGGCCGAGATAGGGGTAGTTAATATCGACCGCATGAGCCATTATTTAGCCACTTATATCGCTGTCAGCTCTAGGGCAGCCGGAGGGAGAGGAAATGGATTACACTCTTGCTCATTAGCACACTCCGGGAAATTGATGCACTGTTGGTTGTTATGAAGGGTTCGGGCCCATTTAAATTGTTTAACTTAATCGGCAACGAGCAAGTTCACCTTTAAATTAGTATTAATCATAGTCGGAGTACATAATTGCGATAGACACCGAATGCCTATATCAGACTCGTAAAATATTGGAATTACCGTACTTGCTGGAATTACTTATACTTTTGCAGCACCCCCAGATGCATGGTCGACTACCTCATCTACAACATACATATAGAAATATTTTTTTGTACCATACTTATTACAGAAATGCATTTCTCGTTGTCTTAAAACCCCTATTATTTTATTTTAATTTATTGTATATTAAAATTTAAGTTTTTTTTTTACTAACATTTTATTTAATTTTACAACTGTATTTCATAAATACAATAAGTAAAAGAGATGAACTATAATAAAAACTGTAAAAGGCTTGTGAAGAAACCACCCAGCGGTAGTACTTCGAAGTTTATTTAAGTGGGTAGATCCCGAGGCCATCTTCTTTTCAATCGCCTCGGAGAGTTGTCAGGAATATATGTGAGGTTGATAGGTTGCGGACAGGAGGGTTTATATGGGTTGGGAGTTTGGAATTAAAAGTGGTATATATGGTACGAGGAAGGTCTGCAACAAATGGGATATTTGCTCTCTGTGCCTTTTTTTTTTTTTTTTTTTTTATTTTTTATTTTTTTTTTTTTTTTTTTTTTTTTTTTTTTTTTTTTTTTTAGAAGGTGGAGGAACCATGTTGTCAACTGACTCCTGCTGACAATCCAGCACCATTTTCCTGCAATTCAGTCTACTCTGTCTGACGCTGAGATTGTTGTCTTAATAGAACAAAATCGCCGTATTTTTCGTTTATGTCATCGGCCTGCATCGATTCATATTTCGTATTGGAATGTACGAATGGATACGGGTAAGAAATTCCTAAATGAAGTAGAGCGAATAACGAAAGATCTCTTGATGGAAACAGTTCTGTATGAGGGAAAATGAACAAGTTCAGGGATTGGGATCTTGTGTTGATAGAGTGGACAGAGGAGAGCGGGGTGAACATGTTATAGATAAACATGAGTTTTTTTGGTTCTAAAGTATTGATAAAGATGGATTACTAGGAAGTATTGCTGTCGGGAATTTAGATAAAGCCACTTCAACTCGGCGTACCAGGTGGACCCCTGAAAGCGCCTGGGAATTCTGAATCCAATGAAATGACCCGTAACATGAAACAAAATATTGAGGATGTATGATCGACTATTGAAATTATCATAGTTAGAAATAATTAGAATTCAGTCGTGCAAAGAATGGTTTAATAGCCATCATCTGTGCACCAGTGAGCCATGTCAAGCATATACTGGATGATCTTAAAAAAAAAAAAATTAAATACTTTTCACACGATTAAATCCTGAATATTTTTACCTATAAAATAAAATGAACTCTGGGTTACTAAATACCAGTCGAAACTTTTGATTAATATCTCATATACCTTGAGTTTCCATCCCACGAAACGCTTCACACTTAGTCAATCGCATATTAAATTATAGATCATTCAATTAATATTAAATGATTTAAGAATGAAAATGATGACCTATAATATAAAAGAAGAATTTTCGCGAGTCGGGAGTTGAATATAGACCGAGAAGGTTGGTGAGGTCATTTGCGAACAGAGCACGTACTCAGGAAGCCAACGGCCAGGACCAGAAATTTTTCTTCTTATTTATAGCCTCTTATTTATTTAGAATTTTTTTCCCCATTCTATTTGTTCAGGGTTCGAATTTTTTTTTTTGTTTTTATGATTAATTGCATTACAAATTCCAAAGCATCGGAGCATTGGGGCCAGCTCGCATAGCCCATTGTGGGTGGAGTAGAAAGTAAAAAAAAATTACTGCGATATGATCAAAGACGTATGCAATAATTACATAATAGTTTATTATTTTCTCAAACTTCTGAGTAGAATATTTCTAACAATTTTTCTTTATTGTTTGGTGAAATTAAAAAAAAAATACATTAGTAGGACAATGTTATACTCGGGTTCGAGAACGTATGTGACAGAACAATTATATTTTATGTTATTTAGCTGCGGAGATACTCTGGATTAGAGTGAACATCCTAGGGTTCGGTAAGCCTCTATAAAGTGGATACCCAAAAACTACCGGAAAACCTGATGACCAAGCGTTATTGCAGCCTAACCACCTCCTATATCAACTGTTGTGTCTAGAAACAATATGGATCTATATACACAATCCAGACCATTCGAAAGTTTAAGAGGTGGAGCTTTTTTTGTTTTTTTTAATGGTTAGATTTGTAGAATTAGTTTTTTCTTCCAAATAAATATTAGAACTTAATGTCTAACTTTTTTGCTGTGCCATATAGTCCTATTTGTAAAGCGAATGCCAAAAAAACAAATTAACAAATTATTATTTTGTAGCATAAAAATTAATTATATTTCTCATTATCTATTAATCTACTACTATTCATCAGTTATTATCGAAAATCATAAGATAAAATTTTTTTTTTTTTTTTTTACATAATTTATTGAAATTTACAACTGTATTCAAAAAAATACATCAAGTAAATATGATATTAGAAAAATGACATGGAAGAGACTTGTAGAAGAACTACCCAATGGTAGCACTCCTGTATCTATTTTAAACTAGAAGGTCTCGGGGCCATCTCTTTTTCAGACGCCTCGGAGGATTGTCGGGAATTGAAGAGGAAGAAAGGATTGTAACTAGAGGATTAGGGTGGGAATGGAGTTTGTCATGAAAGGAATGGTAAGATGAAATTTAAAATTAATATTATAATTAGAATGTTAGAGGTTCTCGGAGACATATGATAATCAATTTAACCATACTGAATTGAAAACTTAATAAAACACGCACCGTAAAACTTACAGAACGAAAGCTTACAATAAATACATTATTTATTCAACGACACTGATGATGTCTTTTATTAATTTATTATTATTATTTTTTTTTTTTTTGGTTAATATACTTTCATTAAAATCTCTATTTTTGTACATTTTTTGTACACAATCAGCGTGCTTTAGAAAGAATATAACTTTGTTATTTTCATATCATCGTTAGGAACGATTTCGGGACTAATGCTCTTGGAAAAATACAATTTTAGATGATTGTGGATATAGTGCTAACCTTAGAACATAGGCATTCGAATACACACCAAAAATATCAGCCAACCGTATTATTAGATAAAAAGATTATTTAACTTCTTATGATTTTTAATGATGATAATTTTAAAATGTTCTAATTATTTTTAGGTAATAAAAAGTTGTTTTGGACACTGGTAGCCACCGGTGGTCCGCACTAGTCTGTCTTATAGGTGCATACCATCGGTATTTATTTCCATATCCATGTTACCTTTTTTTTTTACTAGAGCAGAAATAAATTTTAGCTACCTATCGAATTATACTTACTGATCAAAACCTGAGGTTAGAAACGAAAAAAACCACCGCAGAGAGCAGACGTTGAAAATCGGCGCCGGCATAAACGTCTCAAACGCAGTTAGTTACAATAGCAAAATCTAATATTGATAAAAAAGTGATGTATTTGTAGAGAAAAGTCTTATAGAGCGTTTATGGAACAAACGGATTTATTTATTTATTATGTACTTACAAATTAAAAAGAAAATGGCGTATGAAAACATTTCTTAAAATTGTATGATACACCAGTCGTTTAGGCAGGAATTATTGTTCCTTTATATTGGGTTGTGTCCACATGAAATGTCCGTTTTAAAGGTAAAGGATTTTTTATTAAAAATACGATATGAAAACAAGATAAAATCATCTTGTTTTCATATCGTAAATTCATAGGTATTTATTGACACACATTTATTGATATTGGGTTGTGTCACATGAAATGTCCGTTTGAAAGGTAAAGGATTTAGATTAAAAATACGATATGGAAACAAGATAATTTGATTCGAAGTATTTCCCTTCTTTTTCTACACATTTTTCCCAAAGTGACACCAACTTTTTTATCCCCGAACTGAAAAACTCTGAGCTTTGAAGTAAAGCAAAATCTGAAAACGCACTTTTCACTTGATCATCATTTTCAAAAAGTTTTCCTTTTACGAAGTTGTCTAAATTCCTGAACAGGTGGTAATCTGTTGAAGACGAGTCGTGAGAATATGGTGGGTGCGGAAGAACTTCGTAGCACAGTTCTTTCAATTTTTGCACGGTATGTTTTGAAACATGGGGTCTTGCTGCCACTAAGTGAGATCGTGAGGTACCCTTGTATCGAGCTTTTTTAATTTCCCAATACACTTTAAATGTATGGAAACGGCAGATGCACTTGCATTTAGTTGTGCTGAGAGCCCTTTTACTGTTTGGTAGGGGTTTCCTTCTACTGTATGTTTGAGGACATCGTGGTCTATTACGGACGGAGGTCTTCCTCGGGGCAAGTTTCCCAAATTGGTATCTCCAGCTGAAAACTTAGCCAACCAACGGCGAATGGTCCGTTCATTAACACTCCCTTCCCCAAACGCCTTGCAAATATTTCTAGCGGCCTCAGCTGCTGAATGGCCGAGTTTAAACTCGTACAAAAATATTACTCTAAAATCGCGTGTTTACATGTTCATATTTGGAGGTATACTAAGAAGTGGGTAATTGATTGGGAAGCTAATGTTTATAATAAAAAGGTAGAGGATTAGTAACTGTTTACTTCAAATATGTAAACATTCAGAAGAAAACAACAGAGACCTGCAAAATCCTTTATGTATTTCATGAGAAAAACCTCAATACTTTTTATTCCTTTAGCGTCTCCGTTAAGTTATACAAATATCTCATAAAATATGACAAAGTTTTTCCAGCCAATCTACATCATCCGATTATATTAAATTTTTTAATCTTCTTAAAGAAGACGACTGACTACATTAGATTCGTAAGTAAATAAAGGAATTATCAAAATACAAAAAAAAATTCTAAACGAAATTCTTTTACAATATTAACTGAGTAAAAGGGGGAATCTCCCTCAGGAAATAACTCGATTATATTCTCTACGACAAAAGGAAAAACGAAACAAGGAATGAGAAAACTGAGGTAAAAGGGTGGAAATTATTATTTTCCATCATCAGTTGAAAAGAGATAAAGATAAAATTAAGGAAAGCGTCCGTGAAAAGTCTAATCAAAGCGTTCCTCTTTCTTTTCCAAAAGTTTATTCAGCCCACTGCCTAATGCTCTTTGTAAACTTTTATCGAATTGAAAATAGGTATGCCATTGGAGGTGCCGTAAAACGAGGTGACTGGAACGGTGGGGGGAATTAATTAAAATTAATAAATCTATATATATATATATATATATATATATATATTTTATAAAAAGACAAACTGTGGGCATTTCTTTTTGTAAGCTCTAACACTATATTATATATTTAGGGGGGACTGTTTACAAATAGAGATCACTGCTAATTGATAGATACACATTATTTCATTAAAATCCTACAAAATAGTTTAACAGCCACTTAGCTAATTAAACAATCTAAGGCTGGCTAAAATTGTAAAATTATCTTTTTATTTTCACTTACTATATATAGTAAGGGGAAGTATTGCGATCGTGAAAATTTTCGAATTTCAGTTTTCAACGGAAATACAGGTTTTATGGACCCTTGAGTCCAAATAACCAAGTCCCGCAAAAAGGTCTGTGTGTGTGTGTGTGGTAACTCCCGGGCGAAAACGGCTTTTTTTTTTCTTTTTTTTTTTTTTCCATGGCGCGACAGGCTGTGTAGGCCCTGAGCCTCGCGGTGTGATCTCCTGAGAGGTTACAATCACGTTTCGTGATGTGTTTTCTAGTGTAGGGTCATCACTCCCTACGCTTATTTTGTGAGTGGCCTCCATTTGGCTGACGGGCCTCACATACCCGGGGAAGAGTCTGTGAGTGAATCCCCATTTAATTACATTCTTATAAAAGTCCTGTTGGGACTGGGATTTGAACTCACAACTTTAGCATGAGAGACTAGCGCGCTAGCCACTCAGCCACGGGCTCCCCGGCGCCCCGGGCGGAAACGGCTAGTCCTAAGAAACTGAAATTTCATATTTAGGACAAATATGCGCCCGAGACGTTACTAAACCTTTTTCATTAATATGAGCTTACCAGAAGATACACTTTATACCATGCATTTTGCACCTTTTTTCGATTTTCTCAAAAACGGTTTTGACGATTTTGTTTAAACTCGCTATATCGATGTAAAATGTAATGGGCTTTAATATCATTTAGGTTTCATTCTGATTAAAATGGACAGGGCTTAAATGCCGATATTTTACATTTTTTTCCTGTAAAGTACTTTTAATTTGGTAGATTTTGTAAAAATAAATATATTATCTTGTTACATCGATGAAAAAACACATATACAATATATAAGTTGAACGAATTCAATATCTAACTAAACAAGAAAACTGAAAAAATATTTTTTTAATGCAATTTTTTATTTTGAATACATGTATAATATACCGTTGGAAAGCTAAAGCTTTTATAATAAAGATTATCTAATGAACAAACTTGTAAAAGTTAATAAAGAGTGATTAAAAGCCAATAAATCTGATTATTTTACATAATAATATAATAGATCTTTTAATAAAACATATGTTTCTATAAGAATTCAATTTAATTATTTATTTAATGGTTTCACGGATTTTTATCTCTAACTGTATTAGAAAATCCTTTCATTGATTTTAAAAATGGAGGTAAGTGAAAGTCGTGTGTTGCCCGCACCAGATTTTTTTTTCCAACTTAATATAAATACTTGTCTAAAATAAAATACTAATAGTTAAAATACAAAAAAAAAATAGTGCAAACACAGTATTTAAAATATTAAATAATAACAATAACAATAAAAAAGCACACTCACAACTATACTAGGAACCTAACCGACCAACTGTCTATGATTTGCCATTTCGGCAAAAAAAACAAGGATTACAGAGGGGTCCACAAAAATATTTTTGTAGGAGACCACTGGCCTAACTGATAAGGACGAGTAGTGATAATGACTGTAATTGTTATTTATTCTTGATAGGAACATGATGGAATCAAGAAACACTGGTAATTACCTTGCTGGATGAATGATAACACGTTCATTTTCAGTATAACTAGAAAAAAAAATCAACTAATTTACTAAACCCAAAACTTAATTTTAAAATTAAATTCAGAAAAGTGAAATGAAAATATACATTGGTGTATATTAGGCATTTAAACATGATATAACTAAGTGTTTATTTCTTTCTTTTATTGCACATTTTACAATTGTTCTGAGGATCAATTATTAGAACCTTCTTGTTTACTGACATCTTTATCACATATTTTCCAGACAATTCAATTTGGATTACCATTCTAGAATAATTTATAATCTAAACGACTGAAAGTAAAGGAATAAAAAACGTTACATTTTTATCAGTGGACATTATTTTACTTTAAAGTGCAAACCGTTCGTATTTTAAAACTAAGTTTAGTGTTGATCATCAGATGCAGAATCCTAAGAAATATACATTTTTGTATTGTATCTGTTTCTAGGGAGATTTCAAATTTATAAGGTTAAACGAGACACCTTTTTCGTTATTCTTTTAGAATGAAAAAAAAAGGATTTATCCTGGGCCTTAGTCCCTTAGGAATAATTTAAAATAAAAAAAATTAAAATAACTCTTGACTTCTGCAACCCACGAAGGGTCTTGGGTTCAGTACTTATTTAATCCGTTAGCAAGAGAATTGGAACAGAAGAGATTTTAATGTAGATAAGGAAAAATCATGACGTATGTTGGAAGGAATGGTATTCCAGAATGTTGTGAAACTAACATTCATTGATGACATGGCTTCACTTAGTAACATAATTATTTTCGTGTTTTGATACAGAATTTTCGTGAGCTTGAGATCAGGAAAATTGCAATACATTTAAAAAAAAACTAAAATACCAAATACTGTTAAAAATGGAAACAAAGAAAATGTTCTGTACAGATAATCTCATTATGAACAAAAGAACAATGCCAATATTACAACTCGGTCCAAAGACGTTTTCTTCCTAGACTATGAAAGAACCTCGAATGTATGTATTCTTTTATTTCGCTTTTTTATTATTTTTATTAAATTTTAAAATCGAGGTTTGGGTTTAATAAATTCATAATTTAGGCTGAAATTTTGGCACAAATAAATTACGTTTTCTACATAATTAAGTGTTTAATGGTCTTTACCCGAAATTAACTTCTTCTATGTATATACACGTAGTCAACCATTCTCACTACACTTTAATTAATTTTTATTATTTCTGTTTTATATTTTACGTAAGAAAAACACATATAAACACACGTTGTACGCACTAGGACTACTGCGTGAGATGAGTGAGACCGAACTCAGAATAAGGCCAAACTGAATATATTTGGAAAGAGAGATGTTTGTTTTGTAGAGACACTTCTCAAGTGTTTTCCCTCTCTATTCCTCTCGACTCGCAGAAGTGCCTCACCATTATTAATTGTGTTAGTTTCATCTTCTGTTGAGGAACTTCTCCTTAAAGATGGAAAACAATAAGACTAGACGAAACTTTAAACTTCCCAACAATCAAAAAGTCCTTATCGCAGAGACAATACAAATTATTTTGCTCCAAATCAAGATTTAGAAAATCTCTATCCTAGAGCCTAGTTCGAACCCAAACACGTGTGGCAGTGGGTAATCAATAATATAATTTAATCTCTTTAAAATAAGTGTTGATATTTTTTTCTGCATAATCTCGATTAGATGTTACTAATACTAATACTGGAGACCATGGTGATTCATTTAGCAACCATAGATTCAACACACACAACATATGATCGTTATTGCAGGAAGAACTATGGAAATGGTGGAAACTCTTTTCCTTTGTTCTCTATCTTCAATTAATTAATTAATATAAACATTAATTTTAATAATTTCAATTAATTAATATAAACATTTTCTGTTATTATTTTATAAAAACTATTGGATTTCTTTTCCAAAAGTATCATGTTTATCAATTCATTATTGGGATGAGGTGGTATAAAAGGGAATAAAGTAATTATATGTTCAGATTTATCACCTAATATAACATGAAAATGATACCTTCGGACATAACTGCATAATCGTTCCCTGGCTTGACCCCCCCGACCACCGCCGTCTGTGGATGGACTTCCCCTTCCTATCCTGGCTGGGCTTAGACTCCCCGTTTTTTTGCTTGTAGCCCGGAAACTGTTCTATTTGAAATGATTCTAAATTATTTCTATTCCTCCCAGTATTCACGATACATAGCACTATTAATTTAAATACTTAAAAAAGTCCCTCCGGGTCTGGGATTCGAACTCACAACCTTTGAAGTGGGAGACTAGCGCGCTAGCCACTAAACCACGTTCTCCCCTTTTCCATATACTACTGTTATGTTTTTGTAAGTTTGACGAATAAAATTAAGATATGCTATTAAATAATGAAGCCTTATTAGTTGTACGTAAGAAATATTTAATTAGCAGCTGACTGATAACGAAGTTGTATTTACCATAGTTAATATTAAGTTTATGAATCAACACAAAATTAAATAATCGCATGCGAAGCTGTTATAAATAATTATTTATATAAAAATAAAGTAGGGAAGTATTTAAAAGAACAGTGATACCTTATCTATATACAAGGAATAGAATAATGATTGTCTAGCGATATTTTAAAGAAAATTTATTCTCCTAAATCCCGACTTATTCAGTGCTAGTAATAAAGATGTAGCCAGCCGAAGATCCCAATATCGGCTGAGGTGAGGAAGAGATCAGTGCTGACGAGGAGGCCTTAGGTATTCCACCAGCCCTCGGCACTAACTCTGTATTCTACCCAAAGCCCTGCAAGACTCCCCCACACACCGTTACTTAAATTCTCCACCACCCCCGGGGCGGCAGACAACTTAGATTGCCCCACCGTCAGGTTTTCCCACCTCTCAATTAAACTGTCCGCTGTTAGGAGATCCAACAACGAACAAATAAAACTTCACAAAGCAAAATTTAGGAAATTAAATCCTTGGAACCAAGGATTTAATCATATTATAAAATATATAATTCAGCTAATTCATTCTAATAATTATTATTAACGTTTTCCGTAAAATTTAAATACAACTTTAACTACTAAAGGTGAGAGGTAAAAGACCGTGGTTTAGAATCACGAAATAAAGCGCTCGGAGAGACTACTTTAATTAGAGTGGCAAATCGTTTGTGGCCTGGGCAGGCTCACTAATTCATAATACAGCCGCTGAGGGCAGCCCTGTTCCCAGTGTTACCAACCCTCGAGGACTAAATAGGACCAAAGACCAAAGGGAACCAATGAACGTTTGTTGAAAACTCACTCGACCAACGTCGTACTTGGCCGAATTAGAGGTTAATAATTTCTATACAACAGTCCCCCGATTTTGGTACCGCTTTTTTTATTAAACGCCGTGCTCTTAGAACAAAATGATTTTGAACAATAAATGAAAAATAAATCATTATTCAATAATAATTTAGGGGTAGATAAATGAATTTTCTGAATATATTATTATAAATATATAATGCTAAAATATGTGCATAGTAGTAGATGTAATATTATTAGTGCATGGCCAACAATTTGATTCTACTTTGATAAAACCTTTGACCTAGGTATATAATAATTAATCTCAACATCCGATACATTATCAATTACGTAGGCCAACGTATTCTATATTGCACTAGGATAATTTATACACATTATTACAAATCAGTACACATTTGAGTATATGTATTACTTATATACATAAATCTTATTTTGTTTGGTCAAGATTTGATTTTAATATATTTAATGTACTGCATTGTTCATGGATTATTGTAATGGTAGGTTTTAAATATTAATTACAACAGAATTAAAACTAGAAAAACCAAATAAGCTTAACCAGAAACAGAGCTGGATTAATAAATACAAACATTCCTGTAGCCAGCAGAAAAATAATTACTCACCAAAACACTTGATTAAGAAGAAAACATAATTTATTTTTGTCAATGTTTCGCCGTAAAGAAGGCCTGAGGTCGAAACGTTGGCACAAAACAATTGTGTTTTCTACTTAATCAAGTTTTTACTTGACTACACCCAGAATGAACTACTCCCCTTTGTATACACACAGTCAACCATTCATACTTCACAATAATACCACACGTAAATAAAAGGAATGATTTTATGTGGTATAGAATAAGCTTCAACAGCCATGTTCTCCAAGAATAGATGCCCTCCATCTTGAGCTTAAGAAGGAAGACAGATCAGGAGGTAGACTCGACTTGACAAAGACTCATCCACAGGAAACTGATGGTCAGGCTAATACGTTTAGGGCCTACAAGAAAGGCCCTTTCACATAAATCTTCTTGATATCAAACCTCGCTCTTGCCCACTGTCGTATCCCCTACTCCTCATAAGTTTAGCAACAATCAAAATGGTTTAGTTACTAATAAAAACTAGTAATGTATATATACACACATACTAGTATAACACGTATATATTATGCGTATATATCTTAGAAAAAGATTTCAACAACAGAGATCGAGATTATCTCTGATGGTTGATAATATTATAATTATAAAATCTTAATTCACCAAAAATGAGATTCAACATAATAATTACATATATGTTTCCCAGTAGTCATAAACAAAATAATTAAATAACACTTGTGTGTATAGCACACATTTGTTTTTAATCTGTTGGAAACAGTTGTAAAAAAAAATTTACAGATATAAAAAATAAGTAAAAAAAAATACAAACTAACAAAAAAATTAAAAAAAACAGTAGCTACTAAACACGTTTCCAGAACTCTTGTGGATACAGCATCTAAGAGTAGATTCACAATGTTTTGTTAAAGTATCTGATGATTTGGGTGGTATGAGTGCAGTATTGTGAGTAATTTACAATAAACAGTTAATTCTTTCCTAATAATTTGATGGTTTTATCTTTTATCATATTACATAGCTATTCATACAAGTTACTTAAATGTATAATTTTCAAGCAATTATTGAGTAAAGGTGGGACGAAGGAGCAATGTAATAAATTTAATTTTAATAAAAATGGCAATCATGACCGAAGTTTAATAATAAAGTTTAAAATTCTATTTCCGCTATATTTAAACCGATTACAATGATTGTTTTTTTTACTTTCACTTGTCTATATATGAAATATAGGTCCCCTGAGTCCAAATGACCAAGTCCCACAAAAAATCTGTATATGTGTATGTGTGTGGTAACTCCCGCGCGTAAACGAAAATTCCTATGAAACTGAAATTTCATAAATAAGACAACTATACGCTCGAGATCTTACAAAAACTTTTTCATCAAAATCAGCTAACCAGAAGAGCCACTTTATATTATGCATTATGCAACTTTTTAGGATTTTCTCATAAACGGCTCTGACGATTTTGATTGAACTCCCTATATCGATGTAAAATTTAATAGGCTTTTACATCATGTAGGCTTCATTCTGGTTGAAATAGTCTGACAGGGCTTGAATGTCGAAATTTTAATTTTCCTTTCTCTGTATTCTGTAAAGATGACCATATTGTCTTGTTACCATTTATAAATAACGACTAAATATGCTTGTTGAGAGATTTTGATAGGAAAATAAAGGATAAAAATGCATCCATATTTATTTATGCATTTTATGTGTTTTAGAACACAAGATAACATAGTAATACAGACGTATAATATACCGTTGGATAGCTAAAGATTTCGAAAAAAATATTGTCTAATACAAGAAATTTTAAAGGCTAATGGAGGGTAATGAAAATCCGATAAAACTAACTGATCGTTGTAGATAAAAATATAATAGATTATTTAATAAAACACATGTTTCTATTGAAATTCACTTTAATTAATTCTTTAACGATTTATTTCTATCTCTAAATTGATTTTAATAACGGAGGTAAGTGAAAGTTGGACGCTTGGAAAGTTTTGTTTAGTAAGAAAAGTCCTTAAAATTCGTACAGTGATCAAACTTTTTAAATTCATTTTATTTTTATTAGAATTATACGTATCTTGAAACGTAAAATCTCAAATTTTGAGGCTTGTTATTAATTTTTTCTTTAGTCGATCAAAATGGTTAATAATCAAATAAATAAACAAAAAGATACATTGTAATAATATCTTAGATGTTTTATTAATATATTAGCAATAATCAAAAAGTCTAATAATTTAAATTTAGAATGGAAGGCATTCCCAAATATTTCCCCTATCCGATTAGGGCTAGAATCATTTAATAACATACACATTAATTTTTTTTTTTTTACTTAAAAAAATCCATAATATATTTTCTAACGTTTAAACTTTGTAATATATTTTTTTTAATTTTTTTTATTTCCTTGAATTTATGGCCTGTTAATAACATATAAGTGATTCAGTTAAAACAAGTACTATTCTTCATAGAAAAACAACAACAAAGGAATGCTGTTGCAACATTCAAAATTACAACAACATAACATATATGAATATGTTCTTAAATAATTTTAGCTATAATGAAGTAGAGGAAAAAGATTTGAGCAGTTTCTTTCCTTTAGAAAATTAAATTTTAAGACAGCCTTATTTTATTTTAACTTACTAGGTTCAGTACCTAAGGAAGCTTATTCTAAGACAGGTAAGGATACAAAATTTATATTTTTATGTAACATTTTTTTTTTTATATCAAAGTATAGTTAAAAAAAAAAAAACAAAAAAAAAACGAGAAATTCTTAACTATGTTCATAGTATAATAATTTTTAATGCATCGGTAGTAATTTATTTTAAATGTTTTTAAACATATTGTGAAGATAGAACAAAAACCATAAAACGTTGATTATTAAGTTTTTTATTTTTTTGGAAGAATTCAAGCAATGCCATGTTTTTTACCTACAGTCCGTTCGTTTTGATGTAATTTTATCATTAATAAATTATGTGCAAAAATAGGTTTGCTTATATATCGTTTCTCTCTTTGAAAGACTATTGATAATTTTAAAAAGAAGATTAAAAAAATATCAAACCCGAAAGGTTGGTTTCCAGTATAAATTACACAAACCCCTTAAATCCATCGGAACAACGGCACCTGTTGAATATATACCAGGAATACCTATAAAGAGGGATTGTATTTTTAGGAAGAGAGTTGAAGACACCCTAACCCTTTCTGTAATCCCAGTAGGAATCAACAGGGCATCAAACACAAAGAATATTATTCATTGTAAGGATAGGGAAGATGGGAAAACGCTTTATCGCCCAAGGAAAGCTCTTGCGATTCATTGATCTTGTAAAATTGCAATAATCCTCAAACCCGCGGGGAAATAAGTCTCTTCTCTTTGTAGGAGATCGTTCGCTTGTTACGGCTTATAAATGGATCTAACCCTTCATATGTAATATTGATGGCAATGTTCATTTTTATTGATAGATTTTAACCCTTTGCGTTCGAGGTATTTTTCGCTCGAGCGAACCAGCAACTCGAGAGGGGTTTAGTCATTTTCGTTCAACTGAAGTACAGCTAAAAATGATTTTGAAGTATTAGTAGAAACTCGAGAAGGATTTGAATCGTACTAAATGAGGATATTACGAAAATGAAGTTTCTGAGGGGGAAAAAAATCTACGCAATACACGACTTTCACTTACCTCTGTAGTTAAAATTGAAGATTTACTAAAAAATAAAAATAAAAAATGAATTAACTAAATTTTACGGTCAAGCCCAAGCCCTCGAGATCAGCCTCAATGCAATCCTCTCATCGACACTTCGGCCTACCTTTCGGACGCCTAACAGTCGGTTCAGCGAATACCAGCTTTCTCGGAATCCGTTTCTCACTGAGCCCAACAACTTTACGCGCTCTTTTGAGTCTCAGCGATGCTATCAACTCAATTATATTCACAGGGTACAAACTCCGCCATTCCGCGTTGTGTAACCTTATAAACTTCCCAGTGGCCTCATCTCTCTTTGGACCAAATATTTTACGCACTACCTTATTTAGAAAACCTTAAGCCGTTGTTCATCCTTCAAAGTAAGCGGCCACGTTTCACATCCGTAAAGAACCGTCGGAAGAATAATAGTTTTATAAATTCTAACCTTTAAGTAATTTAGCAACTGAATAATAACACGGATTTCCTACCTTTAACCGAGACTTTATTAAACTTTTCTAAAGTATTTTTTAGTTTTCTATTTCTACAAATTTTCTAGATTATTAGGGAAATGAAATAAAAACCATAAATGAATAGTTAAACATTGTTTTTTATTTAATTCGTCTCATTCCCATAACCTAGAAACTAACATTTCACATGTTCCAAATGAATAAAAGGCCATCCATAGGATGAAGAAAAGAACGAGAAACTATTTATAGCTAACAATGGACTCAGGAAACACATAGTAATAGATTTTTTACACGCTCATTAGAACCTCGGTTGGTGAAAAACGCGCAGTACTTTTAAAGTTTTGACTACTTTTATAGTCACACTGTCCCGTGGCTTCAATTACATGTAAAACTTTAATATGTCATATTGGGTTGTGTCACATGAAATGTCCGTTTTCAAGGTAAAGGATTTTTATTAAAAATCTTAAACCTTCTTTTTCTACACATTTTTCCCAACGTGACACCAACTTTTATTATCCCCGGACTGAAAAACTCTGAGTTTTGAAGTGAAACAAAATCTGAAAACGCATTTTTCCCTTGATCATAATTTTCAAAAAGTTTTCCTTTGACGAAGTTATCTAAATTCCTGAACAGGTGGTAATCTGTTGGAGACAAGTCGGGAGAATATGGTGGGTGCCGAAGAACTTCGTAGCCCAGTTCTTTCAATTTTTGCACGGTATGTTTTGAAACATGGGGTCTTGCTACCGCTCAGTGAGATCATGAGGTACCTATGTATCGAGCTTGTTACTTTCCCAATACACTTCAAATGTCTGGAAACTGTAGATGCTCTTGCATTTAGTTGTGCTGAGAGTCCTTTAACTGTTTGGTAGGTGTTTCCTTCTACTGTATGTTTGAGAACATCGTTGTCTATTACGGACGGAGGTCTTACTCGGGCCAAGTTTTCCAAGTCAGTATCCCCAGCTGAAAACTAAGCAAACCAACGGCGAATGATCCGTTCATTAACAGTCCCTTCCCCAAACCCCTTGCAAATATTTCTAGCGGCCTCAGCTGCTGAATGGCCGAGTTTAAACTCGTACAAAAATATTACTCTAAAATCGAGTGTTTCTATGTTCATATTTGGAGGTATACTAAAAAGTGGGTAATTGATTAGGAAGCTAATGTTTATAATACAAATGTAGAGGAAATATAACAGTGCAACTTAAACCCTACGCAAAGCTTTCACCCGAAATATCCTTATGTTTGAGGGGAATGCGATAAGACTCATAATAAGGCCTATAAGATAACATGCGTACTACCTAAGAAGAAATAAGAAATCCACGACTTACACGATGACCTTGAATCAACTTATTTTTGATGGACTCAGCGCTTTAAAAGGATGGATCACGTTATAACAATAGATGAAAACAGCCCAAAAATTACACTAAGGAAACCCAAATGAAGTTAGAACAAGTGGAAGATAAAAGGTAATGTTGAAAGACTCGGTAGGTAAAGATTTAAAATGAGCGGAGTGACTAGGAAAACGAAGTTTAGAGTGCCGAAGGCCGATTCAAGTTCCTCGAGAGCTTAATAATTAATTAAAACGATTTCAGACTCGATTTAACACTATAAACTTGTATATTTTAACATTTTACATGTATTCTGAACTGAATGGAAGACATTAGTTAAACATTAAACACTCCAAGTATGGATGTAATTTCGATTCGGCTTGCAGACAAGTTAAACTCATCTTAACTTGATCTTGTTTCTTGTAATCCATGCCCTTTAGGCTCAGTAACTTTGGTAAGTATTCGGATCTCCAAGAACTTTGACTTCGAACTAATGTTGAATACCAAGCCTAGCATGCTGACACGAGTGTTTATGCGATAGGAAATGTTTGTTGATATCATATAAGATTACAGTAAACCCTCGTTATAACGAACTCCAAGGGACCACAAAATTCTCTGTTCGTTATTAAAGAATTCGTTATATCCGAAATATATTATGTCTACGTATAAATTCATGTGGCTAAAAAGAGATATTTTCAATACAGCATTCGCTTGCAGGAACATGCTTATTTAGAAACTACAAAAGCAGTTAACACTATGCATAATGTATCTCTATCATGTTTCACATTCTACGTAATACTTTAAGATTAACATAAATCATAATTCAAAATACGAAGCTTAAAAAGGGACTTGTCAGAATCACAAGAATTCATATAAAGTTAAAATAATAAAAAAATATGAATGAAAAATTATCCTACTGACGCTTAAATAAACTTTTAATTTTTGTTTATTGAAGTTTTGGTTTGACTAAGGTTATTAGATCTGTGCAAATAACGTCCAGAGCCTTGACGAACCTATCTGGAACGGAAGTGGTATTGGCGAACCATTGCAGGGTATGAAGAGCGTTTGTCACCTCAGTTTTAGTTGGTCGGATTACTGGTTCTTCATCGGAATCATCTGAGTCAATAGTTTGACTTTGGATGATTACATAGCTTGGTCCTTCTAATACCTCTGTCGTCTTCCAAGTTGCGAGATTCTCATCAATACGGACGTACTCGGTAAAGTTGCCTAATTTTTGCTTCACCGTGGAAAACGGGTCCTCAACTAATTGATCTTGTTGTGTCAATGTACTGTCCGAAAGTAGTGATGTCTAAGCCTATCTTAAAAAAGTTTTTGATGTTTCAGGGGAAATTTTAGACCTGACAGTGCTGGGGCTCGATTTTATCTTCATTAGCGATAATCGTTGATAGAGTAGATTTTGACTCAATTTTTTTATCCACTTCTTGGAGAATCGTCAACTTCGTATTTAAATCAATGGATCTTCACTTTAATATAGAGGACGGAGCGAAAGCGTACTTAAAATGAAAAGCGAGACAGACTTGACCTCGAAGGAACCTGGAATAAAAGTAATAACAACAGAATAAGCTGAAACTCTAGAAGCCATAAGCTGTGACAGACTGTGAATCACATGATTCAGCTGAATATAGGGAAGAAGTAAGAAGGATTTGGACAGAAAGGTGCCGCTCTTTACCGGGAATGAAGACGTATTGTATTTTTTTCTTCTTTTTCATTTTTCCTAATAACTCAACAAATTCAATTCTGAGGTCCACAAAAGTAGTTCGTTATAAGAGATTATTTTGTTATCAACGAGGAGAAAGCATAGTTTTCTATTAATTTTTCAAGGGACCGCAAAGACAGTTCGTTATAAACGGGTGTTCATTATGAACGTGTTCATTAAAAAGAGGGTTTAGTGTATTAACGACGAATTAAAAAGCAGGCACACCTATATATCTAATTGTTAGAATTTATTTGTTTTCAATTTTTTTTATTTTATTTTATTTTTTTTTTTTTAAGGGCGCATCAGCGAAGAGATCGGAGAGAGGTTAAAACGGCCGGAAGATGCTTTTACTACCTTAGGAAGTCTTCAAAAACACATTCTTTCCTATTTTAACAAATGCGAGTGAGTTTTGAACACTCACTACTAAACACTAGAGCCAAATCCAAGCTAGGGAAATGCGCTATCTTCAAAAAAATTGGGGGTGGGAAACAAGAAGGGGTAGAGTGAGGAACTCGACAATAAGAGCGAACTTTGAACTGAGGCCAGCTGAAGATGTTATCGAGGAGAACCAGCTTAGGTGGTTCGGACACATCTGGCAAATGGTTGAGGACAGAATAGCCCGGGCTACTCACGAGGTTAGAATGGAGGGAAGGAGACCGCAAGGAAGACCAAGAAAAGGCCTGGGAGGAAGGAGTGAAGGAGGCCTTCAAGAAGAGAGGAATCGATTGGCGAAGGAGAAGACAGCTGGCACAGGATAGAGAACTTTGGGTCGGGCTCTATAAGACAGCACCTCACACTGCACCGCGGTAAAGAGGACTCGATTAAGTAAGTAAGACATAATGTTTGTTGATTATATTATTCTGGCATAATTACTCGTTTTTTTCTTTTGTTTGGTTACTTATAACTTCTCTTTATGCTACTTTGGCTAATTTGACGATGCTTCTGTGGGAGTCCTTATTTTTGCCGATCCACGTTCACTTAGGACAGGAGGTTCTTTAAAGGGTAACTGAAATATCGAGACAATTTTTTTAAGTCTCCTCTCGAGGATTACTAAGGCTGTTTTAAGCCCATTAAAAGTCCTATGTCCTTTACATGTTTTTCATATTAAAAATATGAAAAAGAAACACCAGACTTTTACTAAGCTCTGATGTTAAAATCAATTCAAGAACTTAAAAAAAAAAATAATAATAAATGGTTGAAAATGGCAAGAGAATTATAATACATTGAGTTTCGATGAATATTATCTTCCATCTAACAATAAAGAATATTATCTACAACATTCTCTTCAATTTATCAATCTCCATTACCTTATAAATATAACATTATATATAAAATAACATTTTCTAAAAAGTCTGCAGAAAGAAAAGAGAAGTTCAGCCGAAGAATGAGACAATACTGGCAAGACAAAAAGAACAAAAAATAAGAAAATTGAGTCATAAATGCTTAGCGCCTTCCTTTTAGAGAGATATCGCACTAATACTAATAATAATAATAAAATAACATTTTTCAAAAATATTTAAATGTATTTCCAGCAGTGTATTATACACCTGTGTTACTATTCTTATATTTAAAAAATGTAAAAAATTAGTTAGCTCTTTTATTTTTTTTATGTTAATTAAATTCTTTCAACTTAGACATTGCATATTAAATTTTTATCAATGCTGGGAAGATGATATGGCTAACTTTTTTTATCTAAAAAATTAAACGTATTTTGCATGAAAATTAAACTATCGGCATTTCAGCCATGTCAGGTTGTTCCATGCGGAATCAAATTTTATATCAAAACTGATTTAATTTTACAACTATTAGCGAGTTTAATCTGAATTGTGACTAACGATTTTGAAAAAAAAGATCGTAAAAATGTGCAAGATGCATAGTATGAAGTGGCTAACCTGGATATTTAGTTGAATTTGTTTCATATTTATTTCATATTATTCAAGGTTCATACTTTATATTTCTTTAATTGATATTTACTCTCATAAAAAAGGAAATTTCAGTTTTATACAGTTTATAGTTTTTGAGCTGCACATACGACATACATATGTTTGTTCTTATTTTCAAATTTTCTTAAAAATGTGAATAGATTGAAAAATAGTTTTGCGACGAAACAAAAAAAATCCTTGTATTTTTAAAAGACCATGATTTTTCCACTATTATTTGGAGTTTAATTCCAACATGGAAGGTATTTTAAAATTTAAATAAATAATTAAAATTTAAAATTGGTTAAAATTTTGTTGTAACGTTGGAGACACATGTCTTTTTAAAATATGAAATTTAGCTTCCGTTCAATCATGTATGACGTACCGAATTTATGCGTAATTAATTAAAATATTTAATTTTAGATAAAATAACCAAATGATATATTTGATTAAAAAAATATACAAGAATTGAAGTTTTAATTGAAACACCTTTAAAAAACGCTACGAACATAATTTATAACCCAATAAATAGACAAATTGATGATCTATTGTTTTACCCAGACAGGTTAAAACACTCAATTTTTTTTTTCAATTTACTATGTCCTCTTTTGAACTCCGCGCTAATAGTTATGATCAAACCTTGATATTTTTTAAAACTGTGACTTAGTGAAAGGAAGTATTTTGTATTTATAAGTTATAAATTTATGTTTCAATTAATTACATTTAAGAATAAGATTAGAAACGAATAACAGAGTTGAAACCAAAATTTTTAAACAATTGAATGCAAACTTTCATTATTTATATAGACCTATCAAAGAGACATTTTCCCTAGAAAATGTTCATTGTTATCATTATTTCTAAATTTTAAAATAACGGAGCTAAGAGCCAACAAAGAAGGTCAAAGCAATATTCTTAAGGCAACATTAATAATCAACCCCACTCATAATGACTTCATACCGCCAGGGAATTCTTATGAATAAAGATGAGGCTAATTTTCCTTTTTGGTGAAAGGATGTAAAATTATAAATATATTATTAAAAATATTATTATATACATGAAAGAATTAAAGTATACGTCATCTTCAAGCCGATATTCAAATTCTAATGGATACAATGTTTTTCAAGATCTTCTCTTTAGTTATTTTTAATCTCAGCTAAAAATTAAAAATAATGGAAGAGATGAATAAAACTGTATGGCGTTGAAAAGTTTGTACGATACATTCTCCCTGTAGTTGTTGTTTTAATTTTATGGGAAAAAAGCTGCAGAAGGTTATTATCGCCCTCATTTATTTACAAAAACAAAACAAAAAGAAAAACGATTTACCAAAATAAAGATAGAAGAAAAAAAACAAAAACAACGAACTAAATACTAAAACAAATAAATAACATACTTATAAAAATAAATAAAATATTAATGCAATAACATAGATAAATAATAAAAGTAAGAAAAAAAATTAATAATATTGCTAAAAAATGAATTACCAATAATAATAAACAAAAGATAAAATAAAATATGAATATAACACATTGAACATTTTGAATTAACAAGTCAAACATAAATATCTTTGCATTAATAACACAAAAATAAATCAAGCAAATAAAAAAAAAGTCAACAAATAAAATAAACAATAAGTATAATTTAATATATACATAATATAAATATAAAAAATAAATTAATAAAAAAAAAAAATTAGTTATATTTTCTGAAACAAACGGATATTCTTTATCAATTCAATGGTACTATTGGTAGTTGCTTAATTATCACTCAAAGCTTCAAAGGCCTGGTACGCCACAATCCATCCTGTTGTTAATTTACTCTTTGATCAATAAAATACTGAGGAACTCAAAGAAACGAGAAAAAAAAAATCAGTATAAACAATTGCTGTTGACTAAATAATGTTAGTATGTTGGTTTATGTGCGTTGGTTATATATTGGTAAAATAAAGACGCCATATTATGTATAAAAAAAAGGAATATTTAATTAAAAATAATAATACTAATAAAGTGAATACCCACAATTCTTATATAGTAAAGGGATAGTTCTGATTCATATAAAATAGTATAATTGTTAAATTATTAATCCTTTAATATTATATTGATATTTAATGGTAATCTGGTCTGCTGCCCCCCTGTGGGACTTGATGGTCACACAGTGTGACTTGATGGGATGAAGTTTCATAGTACGTACGCACTCAGTTATTACGACTCCGATATTTAAGCACAACGGTCTTATTTATTTATTTATTTGTAACATAAAGGCTTTTCAACCATAGAGGTTATTTTAGCCCTAAACTAATAATGCAGATACAATATAATAAAAGTAATAATACATACATATATACTAATAATACATACATATATACTAATAATACATACATAGCACAACGGTCTAATTCTCGGTAATGCGCATGCACGCCCTACTCCTAACCATTACTTCGTATTTTAAAAAACAAAGAAACCTTAAATAAATTAATATAAACAATAATTCTTATAGAATCACCAACAATTGCTAATGGCTTTATACATTTTTAAGACCAAGGTTTTTTAAAAATAATAAATCTGATTTTTCATTAGTTCAAACAAAAACGCAGCTATCTATGAAAATTAAATCAAACTAAAAAAAATAAATTAAGTTTTTTCCTTCCTATCAATTCATGTCGCAAACCTATGACCAGCCCCACTGTATCCTTTCGCAATATTCCACTAATTCCTGTTGAACAGATTCGCTACCTAGGAAAATGATGATCAAGTGAAAAGTGCGTTTTCAGATTTTGTTTCACTTCAAAGCTCAGAGTTTTTTAGTTCGGGGATAAAAACGTTGGTTTCAAGTTGGGGAAAATGCGTAGAAAAAGAAGGTAAATACTTCGAATAAAATCATCTAGTTTTCATATCGTAATTTTAATAAAAATCCTTTACCTTGAAAACGGACATTTCATGTGACACAACCCGATATAATGGGAGTTAAAAATCCTTAGTTATGCCGTCCTTCGGAAGGGACGTAAAAAGATATCCCCGAGGCTGTGCCATGTCAGGCATTCGTTAAAGATCCCTATTCCAATTAAACCTGTATAGGTTAAATTTACAGCTCCCACTGTACCATCGTCCGATTAGCCAAAGTAGCATAAAGTGACGTTGAATAGATAAACAAAAAATATACAATGTTAAAGCAGAACAGTTCAAATATAAAAAAAATAAGCCAGTATTCAACAACGAATAACGCCATAGATATCACATAAAAGAGAAGGAAAACTTTAGAGGCCACATTAATAGTTAGCTATATTGTTTTTTCCACACTAGAGTCATGATTATATATGCATAATATGCCGAAGATATGTCATTAAAAAGATAGAGAAATATTTTTTTACTTCATATGGGCTAGTGACCTCATGAATGGAGATTGGCCAGGAATTCTAGAATAAGCCAGAACGTATAATTTCAGAGGGAATAGTTAGATGAAAAAGGTATAAGAGGAAAAAAGAAAAAGAACATAATAAAGTAATTCCATTTCTATGGGGTTTAAAATTAACTCGGGATTAAAGAATCAAATTAAGTTTTTATTTTAATTTTTAAAAAAAAGTAACTGGAAAATGTAACGTTATTTCAGAAAATCAAACGTGATAACGGAGTTATCGTCATTATAAAATAAAGAAAAATATATCGAAATTGTCTGAAAAATTTAAAATATAAACAAAATTAACGTAGGATTTTAATTTTAAGTGAGAATGGTTGATTGTGTGTATAAATAGTTGAGGGTGTAGTCTAATAAACACACAATTAACTAAAACTTAATGTATTGGTGCCGAATTTTAGGTCTAAATTATAGGCCTTCTTCAGGGCTATAAAAAGCAACATTTCCAACCTATCGTTTTTGTTTTTTTCGTTCCTCGTATTTTGTTTTTAACAGAGAGATATGGATACATACTTATTCACCATATTTTATATTATAATGTATCAAATTTTATGTAGGTATGGACATTTTGTTCGTCATAGTTTTGTAACTCTTTTTCTCTTACTGTAAAAAATATTTTTTTTTTAAATTTATAATGTTTCACACTTTTTATATTTAATTTTTTTTTAAATTCGTATTTTTAAACTTTTAATTATTTATTATATAATTATTCACCTTTTATTAAATTCCTTTTGCTCTTTTCTTTATAATTATTATTATACAATACTTGTCAATTATCATGGATACTGTGTTACTTTGTTTTTAATTATCAGTATAATTTCTTTTACTTATCACCTTTGTATATTGTATTCTACTTCTGGTTGTTATCCTTTGAATTTTATAGCTATGAAGAAGCCCGAAACGTCGGCACCATTAAATTAAGTTTCTACTCAATTGTGTTTTTATTTGACTGTGCCCTCAACTAACTCCGCCTATAAGGATATTTAATTTTAGAAACAATTCTTTATTGAACAATATTACAATCTGTCCAATTTAGGACATTTTTAATAGGGATAAAGTACAACATTCATACTGCATTCACACGATATATACAAAACAATAAATTAATATAATAATAAAACAATATAAATAAATACAAAACAAAATCAATAAAAATATATACAAAAGTCACTCATACCTATATACAATTCACAAGCATACACCACGTGAGTGGAGAATCTAGCCAATGCTAGAACTCCAATATACATTTTACAAGAGGTCTCGAGGCCACTGCCGTTTCAACCTTCTAGGAGGATGGTAAGGATGTGTGGAGCTGGATAAGGATTGAGCTAGGGGATTAGGGTGATGGATAAGGTTCTGATGGAATTTAGAGAATTTTAATGGTATAAGGTCTAAAATAAATGGAATATTTAGGTCGCGGTGTAAGGTATGGTTGGATACATAATAAGGAGCATTAACTATTGTTCGGAGGACTTTTGATTGGAAGGATTGAATGCGTTTGATGTTAGAAAATTTGGCTGTCCCCCACAGTTCAAGTCCGTAGGTCCAGATAGGTTTCAGTACCGTCTTGTATATTAGCAGTTTGTTCTCGATAGATAATTTAGAATTTCTGTTCAGTAGTCTGTATAATTGTCCAAATCGTCGATTAAGTTCTTGTCGTTTAAGTCTACTATGTGGGTTCCAAGTTAGTCTTTTGTCCAGAAGGAAGCCAAGATACCGGACTGTGTCGGAGAAAGGAAGCGGAACGGAGTCAAAGAGAACTGAAGGGCAGGATTGTCTTCGAAGGGTAAAGGTGACATGTCTGCATTTGGATTGATTGACTTTGATTCTCCAGTTGTTACACCAGTCTTCAATTTGAGAAAGGTGTGTTTGGAGGCCTGTAGATGCAATTTCGGGATCTAAGTGAGAGGATAGGATAGCTGTATATAGGAAGGTATCAGGGCAGAGAGGAATATCAGCCGTGTATATATTATAGAGGATAGGACCAAGGACACTGCCCTGAGGAACACCGGATTCGACTGGATAATAATTGGAATATTCTGCACCACAACGAACTCGGAAGGAGCGGTTTGATAGATAGGATCGGAGGACTAGGTATAAGGATAGGGGTAAATGGTTTTTGAGCTTAAAGAGCAATCCCGGGTGCCACACCCGGTCAAATGCTTGCGTTATGTCCAGAAATGCACCCGAGCAGTACTCCTTGTTCTCAAGGGCAGAGGAAATATGGTCAACGACTCGGAGCCCTTGCTGAACGGTTGAATGTTGGGAACGGAATCCAAACTGATGGGAAGGAATAGTGTGGGGTTCTAATAACGGTAATATTCGTTTGAGGAGGATTTTTTCAAAGATTTTTGAAAGGATTGGGAGTAGGCTGATAGGTCTATATGATGTCGTAGTGTTAGGAGGTTTACCTGGTTTTAGGAAGAGAATTATTGTGGAATGTTTCCATAAGAGAGGAAAATGAGTAGTGCGTAGAATGGAGTTGTAAATATATGTAAGAAATATAACGGCTTTAGATGGAAGCTGTCTGAGAATCTGAGGAGTGAGGAGATCGTATCCAGGAGATTTACGGAGTGCAAGTTTTCGGAGAAGATATTTGACCTCAGAGGGATTAACTGCTTTAGGAGGTAATGAAAGCGGGATTGGAGACTGAAGGAACTGTTCCACTACTGCAGTGTGGTTTGGATTGGATTCTGGATGAGGTGTGAAGACTTGGGAAACGTATTTGGCAAGTTCCTCGGCTTTGTCTTCATCAGACGCAGCCCAGGAACCATTACTACGACGGAGGGGATGGGAAATATGGTGGGATTTTAGAATTTTCTTGGTGACATTCCACAGGGAATTGTCACAAGCCGAAAGAGAAGAAAGGAAGGAACTAAAGGATTGGGAACGGAAGGTCGCCAGCTCCCTCTTTAATTGTCTAGAATAAAAGTTATAGGAGCGGCGATCTGTGGGGTGACGGGTGTGTTGCCATAAGGATCTGGATCGGCGTTTTGTGCGGATGAGGTCTATGAGGTGTTGTGGTAAATGATTTTGGTTATGAGTTATCTGGGAATGCTTGGGAGAGGAGGCAGTCCAAACAGCTTGTTGAATAGCGATGGTGAAGGAGTTTACGGCATCGTCAAGGTCATCTGGAGTTTTGAGTTTCACTCTGAGGTCAATATCACTGGTCAGGATTTCGCGAAAAAGGTCCCAGTTTACTGGTCCTCTGATAAATGACGGTGGGGTGGGTTTAGGAATAGGAATTAGGGATACTTTAAGGAGCAATGGACTATGGTCAGAGGACAGTTCATCAAGGCGAGTCACCGACATGTTTAGGGAGCCTAATCCGCTGTGAATGAAGAAGTCAAGGATGTCAGGATTACGGTTAGGATCAGTTGGCCAGTAGGTAGGGGAGTCAGGAGGCAGGAGGTTGAAACGTCTAGAGCTGAGTGCAGACTGTAAATTCCGCCCACGACAATTCGTGGATCTGCAACCCCATTGTTGGTTCTTAGCATTCATGTCTGCACCCAGAATGAAGTGGTTTCCTAAGGAATTAAGGAAGGATTCGAATAGAATGTTGGAGATGGAATGTTTAGGAGGGCAGTACGCTGATGCGAGGGTGATCGGAAAAGAAAAAGTCTTGATTACTATGGCGGTGCATTGTAGGAAATCATAGGAGGGAACTGGGAGTATATGGTGGGAGAGGGACTGGTGCACAATGACAGCAGTGCCGGCATGGGCTTTTCCGTCTGGGTGTTCTGTACGGTATGTTACGTATTGAGGTATTTTAAAGAGTTGTTTAGTGGTTAGTCTAGTTTCAGTAATAAGTGCTACAGAACGTTGATGTAGCACTTATAAGGATATTAACGTATATATATATATATATATATATATATATATATATATATATATATATATATATATATATATATATATATATTAATAAGGGTCTATTAGAGGAAAGAAATATGATTAAGTTAAAAAATTAAATTAATAAGGTATTTGTTAAACACACTTCTCTTTTGAAATGAGTTTCCAAATTATAGTAATTAAAGATAAAATACAATATTTTAAAATGCATGGAAATTGGCTAGCTCATGTTCTCGCCATTATATATGTGGTGTTGTCTTATATTAAGAAAAATATCAAAATTTTGACTTATTCTTCTCATATATCACCTAGGATGACCCTAACATAGAGTACCAGAACATAAGGCGTATTTCCAACTTAAAGAATAGTGGAAATAAAACAGACCACCAAATCCAGGAGAGCCCACTGTATTTATTACCAAGTTAGTGTCAGAGCAATGTAATATCAGGCATAGTCGTAAGTCAACTGGTCGTAAGGGACGAGTTATGAGGCACTACTTCATGCACCAAAACTTGCAATAAAAGTTTTTATAAAAACATTAATTTTCATTATTAAAATCTGTTACGATTTCACAGTTTCAATAGGCCATAAAAAGCTAATACCATTTCGAATCAGCAATACTTTAGAAAAGTGACTGATATATATAGCTACTCTTAAAAATCGCTGCTTTTTTTTTTACTTTCACTTACGTATATATGAAATACATAGTAAGGGAAAGTATTGCGATCGTGGAAATTCAACAGAAATGGACTTGTTAGGGTACCCTGATTCTAAATGACCAAGTCCCGCAAAAATGTGTGTATGTCTGTGTGGTGACTCCCGGACGAAAACGAAAAGTCCTGTGAAACTGACATTTAATATTTAAGACAACTATACGCCCGAGATGTTACAGAAACTTTTTCATCAAAATCAGCTAACCGAAAGATCTACATTACACCATGCATTTTGCACCTTTGTACGATTTTGTCAAAAACGGCTCTAACGGTATTGATTAAACCGCTATGTCTATGAAAAATTGAACGGGCTTTAATGTCATGCAGGTTTCATTCTGATTGAAATAGTTTGACAGGGCTTTAATACTGATATTTCAAAATCTCTTCCTTAATTAATTCTTTATTAGTTTCGCTCATTTTTATCTCTAACTGTATTTGAAAATTCTTTAATCGATTTTAACAACGGCAATAAGTGATAGAAGTCTGTTGGCCGCACCAGATTTTTTTTATTTAGCAAGGTTACTGAATTTTGACGAAAATTTCCAAAAGGTACGATATCCATTATGCATATATGCTATATCCATTGTTTCTTAATATTTGTCTAAAGTGGTTCTAGACGGTCACATATATCCCACCTCTATGATGACTTAAGGTGGTTATTTACATGGTTTCGAAGGCAATATTTCCTTAGCTCATTTTTTTTTTCTAATCGTCTGCACCCACCGCCCCTTTTACGTTAATAGCCTCCTGCAATTTAAATTCACAACCAGGAAACTAGATTACGTCTTTCCGACCTCTATACGCCTTCCCGTAAAACCCAAACAAATAAATACGTTAATTCTTAGCCCAGTCCACTGTTCTCTAGAATACTCTCTTATCAAACATTCGTCATGCTCCTCACCAATCTTCTTTCGAATATTTTCTTTTTCAACACCTTCTTTCTTCGCAACCAGATGTTAACAAATTTGAGTATACAGATTAAAGTGAGTAAACAATTCTAACACTTTTTATTACCAATTGTTTTAAAAAGTTTTTTTTCATTGTTTTTTTTTTAATAATGGATATAATAGTTTTATATAACTGCGCCTGTGGAGTTAGCTTGCTAGACACACACTGCCGGTCCAAAGCCCGGATAAAGCAGGATGGTTGGTGAGTAGAGCCGACAACCCAGTCTTATAAAAAAAAACCTGTGTAACACCAACCAAAGCCTCGGATTGAATAGACTGATTTGAGGCAACGACCTGGCTTACGGAATCAGATTTACAAAATTGGAACTGGAATGTTAGAACACTCAATAGGCCTGGTGCTCTAAATGAACTAAGATCAGAGGCCAAGAAGGATGGCCTGGATATAGTGGCTGTGACAAGAGGTGCGATGGTTGGGCACAGGAACAATTAGGAGATCTGACTACATATTCTATATAGCGGGAGTGCACAAAAGCACGAGCTTGAACAGCATTTCTAATCATAAGGGAAAAGTAATTAAAAAAAATCTAACAATGGGCTTGGAGTGGCTTAAAACCACTAATAGATGAAATTTTAAATTATTTAGAAATACTTCAAATTATAGATTGTAAAACTTTTGATTCGGAGTATTGTATATAAAAAAATTTTGTCTCAACCAAAACATAAAAAATCACAAATCTTCTTTGCAAGGTTCAAAGACTAGAAGGATTTATGAAACAAATCTTACATAGCAATCCTTGTGGTAACTTGGGAGTTTTATAGTTTTTCGTTATTGAATAGAGGCATTAATTCACAAATTGTTAAATTAATTTTACAGGTATATTGAAATATATATTCAGTAACGAGTGTGGAAACATAATGTCTTACCTGTCTCAGCAATGTCCATCGTTAAATAAAAGAAAAAGGCTTTGCTCTACACACACCTCGAACATAATAAATGGCCATCGAAAAAAGATAATCTCACTGCCAGTTATTATTCAATTGAGTGAACAAGAATGATTCATTCATTCACTTTTTATTTATAAACACGGTATGGCGGGATATATTATAATTGAACGTTTTACCAACTAATAATAAAAAGTTAAAGCCCTCAGAAATTCCATACTTTTGACTTGACTTCTGTCCACCTAAACTGATCGTTTTGCAGTATGTACGTCGTAAAAAAATTTCATATTAGCTAGGATTGTGAGTATCTATGGTATAAAAATTGTATATAAACAACAATTTACATTTAAAAAAACAGTAAACAATACTCAAACAATAAAAATGTAGTTTAATATAGTGGGAGATTAAAAAGAAAACAGTGGATCTATTGGTTTTTGTTTCCCCTCCTCGACTTAGTTCGTATCGGACGTGAGGGTAGTTGGGCAAACACGATGACCTAGGACAATGTTGGTCCCTGCTAAGCACCACTGCGCTCAAAATTTCCCTCTATATTGCGCTTCTGTTTATTTCAAGAGGTTTTATTAGCTCTCTCTAAAGATAAAGTTTACCGAAACGAGAGTCCTATCTTCACAGAAAAGGAGAATTAAATAAACGATAAATTTTATGAATAAAAAAGTCCTTACAAGGACGAAAAATACAAGAAGTCAGTTGGAAGTCTGTCATAAAATCCTCTTCAGTAACTATGAACTGATGAAAGACTAAAATTCAGGCCAAAACGTCAGTACGCAATAAAATGAGGTAACTAACATGAATTTTATTTGTTTGATAACAATGCTTTCCTCCCCTCCTCCTCGCCCCGCTAACAACGTCTTTGATTTATTCTATGGTCAAATATCTTTTCATCATGATAATTTTTATCAAGAGCGTCGAAATGCAATAGAATGATTCTCATGATAATGCTAATTTGTAATTCAATCAATGAATAAGGATGTAGTTGATAAAGATGCGGTGGGATTTTTTTAGTCTTACTTGCCTGGTGTTCTCCTAGCTCATTGTACATAGTTATGCGTGTGTTACAGATGTTCAATTTTTTTTTTTTTTTTTTTTTTTTTTTTTTTTTTTTTTTTTTTTTTTTTTTTTTTTTTTTTTTTTTTTAGAATAATATATTACAGTTGGCTTTACAAATGAGCATTAGTAATTGTGATATGAGACCACATTCGGTAATTATAACAAAGAATGATGAAGTCGAATTACATAAAAATATAAGAAAAAAAATCGTATATATATACCGAAGAAAAAACAACCTATAGTTCAAATATATACTAAGATCATACACACAATCATAGCTATATACAATGTTTTTATTTCTTTGTAATCACTTTTTTTCCTCAGTATTTCTATTGTTCTCTTAGTATTTTTTGTTATGTTTTTTTTTTGGTAAATATAGTGTGAACAATATATTTTATCACTGTTACTATTGCCTAGTATGGGACCTAATGTAATATTACTCATAAAACATGTATAGAAAAAAAAAAATATTCAAAAAGCCTTCTAAACTTTGTCTTAGTCTCAAATTATACCTCCAGAAGTATACTTATCATTTTATAATTTTAAGCTATTATAACATTGGGTCTTAACGTGAGTTTTAGATACGTATATATCGCTTAAGCTCGATTTTTGAGCTTGGATGGTTTGTTCAACTCGTGCTTTTAAGTATTGTCCAGTTGAATATATGTTCAAACAACAATAGGTAAACAAAAATGTCATTACGAATCATTAGGACAAAATACTTATTCTATCTCATTGATTCTCTTTTTTTTTTTTTTTTTTTTTTTTTTTTCCTTACCCTCTGGTTTTATTTTCGAACAAAATACAAATACAAATGTAATATGTATAGATGTCACATTTGTCCTTCTGTTACCCGCAGGTATTCTAAAAAGGATTGCTATATGCCCTGGATGCACTAGTAATCTTTCAAGGGCTTCTTCTATGCCCGAAAAGGACTAATTTACTATTTCAAAGGATATGCCCGATTTTCATATTTTAAGGACTGTTTTAATTTTTGTTTTTTTCATTCTAAGTTAAAGTCGCCATTCTCGTTGAAAGGATTTGTAACAATTGACATTTATTGTAACCAGGATACGGTTCAAAATGGAAGAGAACCTCCAATTTTGACTCGATTCTCCTTTTAAAAGGATACGAATCGAAATAAATCACTGGTAACTAGGATTACCACAATAAGAAGGACACTTTTTAATATAGAAACTCTCTTCCCGATGCAAGAAGCTGTCCGAAATACCTTAAGTCTAACTTTCTATATTAGGGTGGGTGAGGTGGTTTACGCCCGAAAAGGACTAATTTACTATTTCAAAGGATATGCCCGATTTTCATATTCAAATTCAAATTCATTGATTCTCATATTTTTAGTAGCCATTTGAATAAATAAAAGGCTTTAAAAAATCGAGTGTGTATTACATTTTTCCTTCACTAAGTGAGAAACAACTGTCAAATTAACAAAATATTTTTAAAACCTGGAGTCTGCCCACTATTTGTTCAATTTTATAATTCGTTGATTTTATGAGTTTTCCAAATCGAAAAGATTTTTTTTTTTAACTTTTTGATCTATTATAAAAATACCTTTAAAACTTAATTACCTTTTCATCTCATTGGGCAGTAGACTCATTAAATAGAAAATCTGACTAAGATATTTTAATTTTAAAAACTCAATTACACAACCATTATTAGACCTATTTTGACTTATGGCATTGAGTTATGGGGATGTACTATACCATCGATTTCCTTCTGCATCGAATCCTTTGACAAATCTTCGACGCTCCTTACATAGTTGCCAACAAACTCATCCATAGAGACCTGAATATCTCACTCGTTGCAGAAATTACCCAAAAAAGATAAACAACCTTTCATTCCAAATTACCCGCATACAAAACCCGCTTGTCCGTATCCTCCCATCGCCATCTATTCCCGATAATCCTCCCAGGCGTCTGAAAACACGCTGGCCTCGAGACCTGCTAACCAAATAAACATTGAACTGCTACCAATGGGTAGATTCTTCTCAAGACATTTTTTAAGCAAATTTTCTGTAAATAGCTCATTTACTTATTGTACTGTGTACAGTTCTTAATTTCAGTAAAAGGATTTAAAAAAAAAAAAATTGTTTACTGCACTTTGTACACATAAAACTCAAATATTGTAGTATATTAGTCACTCAAGACATTTTCTTCAAATCTTCTTTGTTTAAATAAAGCAATTCGAATGACAAAAGATACAAAACTTTAATTTTAACTCCGTTAATAATGCAGAATGTAAATTTTCAAGTAGATATTTTACTTTGATATGTATTTAATTTTTAATATGTTACTTTGTTACTTAGCCAATTTTTTAAAAGCAAGAGTGTGTATGTTTGTATAAAGATTTCTTATACAGATACAGGATATGAGGAGTGGTTTATCGAGAATATAAAAACTGCCTACCAAATGGAAGGGTGAAACGTGGAACTTTTCTCGACGAATGATCGAATATATTCGAGGAAAAGAGGTTTCTTTCAGAACTTGTCAAAGGAAAAGTGAAAAGACTAAGATGCGGTACCCTCGGGAAAGGTCATATGTGGAAACTCCTCCTTCCCACCCACCACACACATACAGGGACAATTTGACTGGCGGCAGATGGAAATTCAAAATAACTTTTCTCTGATATATAAAGAATGAAATCCTGAAAATGAAAAATTACACTTGGGCTGTCATATGTGAGGTTTCCTCTGAATTTTTTCCAACTTCGAAAAAATGTTCTTTAGTTATGGAAATTGAAAGGTAGTAATTTTGTTTCCTAATAAGAAAAGTATATTTCCATTTAGGATATCTTTTTTTTTTATTTATTTATTGAGATATATTACAATTTGTTTCATATTGAAAAGTAGTAATAAAGATCTGATACACATTCATACAATAATTTTTTTTTTTTTTTTTTAGAAACAATTCTTTATTGAGTAATATTACAATCTGTCCAATTTAGGACATTTTTAATAGTGATAAAGTACAACATTCATACTACATTCACACGATATATACAAAACAATAAATTTATATAATAATAACACAATATATTGGGTTGATGCAAAATTAATGCAGGTTTTTATTAGGTATTGTAAATACGCCATATCATTACTTTAACCATATGTATTTAATCAAAATAATTTCCATCTGAATCAATGCACTTTTGCCAACGTTCAACAAGCTTTCTTATTCCACCAGAAAAAAAATCCGAATCCCTGGACTCAATGAAATCACGAAAAGAATTTTCAATGTCGTCCTGGTTTTGAAAATTTTTCTCCCTCAAAAAGTTGTCCAGATGCCTGAAAAAGTGGAAGTCTGTAGGAGAGAGGTCAGGTGAATAAGGCGGATGTTGGAGAACTTCGTAGCCCAACTCGTGCAGTCGTCGAAGCGTTGGTTGTGCAACGTGTGGTCTGGCGTTATCGTGGAGCAGGATCGGCCCCTTCCGATTCATCAATGCTGGGCAAAGACGTTGCAATTTTTGAGTTCCGAGTTCCGCCACCATTTCTCGTGTGGTTTTGGTTGGGTCTTCTTCCACTTTTGACCTCAGCTGGTCGTTGTCCAGAGCAAGATGACGGTCCCGACCTTCCTTGTCTTCGAGGTCGAAATCTCCTCTGCGAAACTTCTGGAACCAACGCTGCACCGTGCACTCATTAATAGCCCCCTGACCCCACACTTCATTAATATTACGAGCCGTTTGCGCAGCGCTGCGCCCTAATTTAAATTCGTAAAAATAAATTTGACGAAAATCGCACTTTGACATTTTCGATTCAAGACCTTTGAACACACTGAACAAAACGATTTTACTAAAAAAATTCATGGTGAAAGAGAGGGTATTAGATAAGGTTTGTTTTGGTATAATAATGATCAATGTTAGGATTAGCTTTGTTTACACAATTGGAATTAAGATATTGCAATAGAGGAAACCTGCATTAATTTTGCATCAACCCAATACATATATAAAAACAAAATCAATAAAAGTATATACAAAAGTCACTCATACCTATATACAATTCACAAGCATACAGCACGTGAGCGGAGAATCTGGCCAATGCTAGAACTCCAATATACATGTTACAAGAAGCCTCGAGGCCACTGACGTTTCAACCTTCTAGGGGGATGGTAAGGATGTCTGGAGCTGGATAAGGATTGAGCTATGGGATTAGGGTGATGGATAAGGTTGTGATGAAATTTAGAGAATTTTAATGGTATAATGTCTAAAATAAATGGAATATTTAGGTCGCGGTGTAAGGTATGGTTGGATACATAATAAGGGGCATTAACTATTGTTCGGAGGACTTTAGATTGGAAGGATTGAATGCGTTTGATGTTAGAAAATTTGGCTGTCCCCCACAGTTCAAGTCCGTAGGTCCGGATAGGTTTCAGTACTGTCTTGTATATTAACAGTTTGTTCTGCATAGATAGTTTTGAATTTCTGTTAAGTAGTCTGTATAATTGTCCAAATCGTCGATTAAGTTCTTGTCGTTTAAGTCTAGTATGCGGGTTACAAGTTAGTCTTTTGTCTAGAAGGAAGCCAAGATACCGGACTGTGTCGGAGAAAAATACAATAAATATAGAAAATAATAATGAAGTCAAATAAATTAAAATATATACAAAAAATAACAATTAGTAAAAAAAAGAAAAACAACAGCAAACAAATCAAAACAGCAACCTGTAGTGGGTTAGGATATCCTAAACATAATATATATTTCCCGACGGGAGCATTGTTTTTGCGAATAGTTATAGAAATCTCCACTTCTACTTCGACGCATGCCACCTAAATACTTTGTTAGTGATGAACATGACACTAGATTCAGAGAAAACTAAAATAATGAGGACAGGCAGAAAATTGGAGCTAGGGGACCACGTCGTTAGAATAAACAGCACCAGACTTAGAGCATGCAATATATTTTAAATACCCCGGTGCTCACCTTGACAATCGAAGCAAAATAAAAAAATTAAAAAAACCTATACAAGTGAGCCTTGGATCTAACCAAAAGACAAGAGCCAACTGCACGCGATGGAGATGCGATATTTAAATAGGATAGACAATAACAGACCTAGTACGAACCGTGACAATTAGGTCAAAGGTCTGCTTTGGGTGTTATTGAAGAACATAAACAAAGATGGATGGAGCCATTGGAAACTGAGTGATGGTGCTGTAGCCACAAAACCTCCAGCATAAATATTTGCAAAAGGTCTCGGGGCCACTGCCGTTTCAAGCTACAAGGAATTTTGTAGGGGTGGATGAAGCTGGATAGGGATTGTGCAAGAGGGTAAAGATGGATAAGGTTCTGATTTATTTGATGAATTTTGATGGTATAAAGTCTAAAATAAATGGAACATAAAATCATAGCGGAAGGTATTGGTAAATGACATTAGGATCATTAACTATTGTATGATGGACTTTAGATGGAAAGGATTAGGTGCGTTTGATGTTAAAATATTTAGCTGTCAATCAGATTTCAAGTACGTAGATCCGTATTGGATAATTCAAGTAATAACTGAATTAATCTGATTGAAATCCTGAATTATAATATTTCTAAGACTGGAATCCTATGGATTCTATAAAAGGTTTTAAGGATTTTTCTCAGATGTGGTAATACAGTTTGATAATTCTACTCTCAGCAATAAACAAGGTTGGCAGAGAAAAACATTAAGAACCCGAAATCCAAGCGGAATAGGATGAAGATGAACTGAGATGTAAATGAAGGGAATGTCCCTTTGATCCAATGCAAATGATACCAGGTATTGATCACCTTTCGACTGCCTTGCCTCAACTTGGCTGCCGTTCCGGAATATTATCTTGAGTGAACTTAATGGTTTATGTGTTTGTATATCCAAATAAATAAAGGTTGTAAATCGAAATCAGTGAAGGCTCAGTTAATGACTTTATTATTGATTCGTTGTACATGTTATTTTGTTATATAAATGAGAAACTGTTATTCAATCATTGATTACAACACCCACCTAAATTTTTTATACAGTACTCAAACAAATATGTAAGTATAATAATATGCAATAACTTACATCATCTATCAACTTATTTTCGTTTGATTAATTGAAATTTGAATAATAGTAAATAATTCTTTCTCGCCGTAAAAAAATAGCTAAAATTTGAAAGAAAGAAAGTAAATTTTATTCTGGGACCTTCAGTCCCCTAAGAATAACAGAAAAGTACAAAACTGTGCCTGGCCCAGAAACAAAAACATAAAAGAAATACAATCTTAAGATATACTTAAATTATTTTATAAAAAAAAGTTAAATAAATACGATTACTTAGTATGCATATATGTTTATAATTATATAATCATATATGTGTATCTAAAGATATATTACAATTGTGCTTCTTATGGTATAATAAGGTCATCGAGAAACACCAGAAGAAAGAGAAGGAAAGATGAATATATATCTAAAATATTGCTTACATATTTGTAGTGGTCCTCATTTTGAAATGTAACATGACCACTATTCTAACGTTTTGTTTACAATCAACCGGAAGATGGATGGTTGAGAAGATGAAGGAACAGTTTGCTTTTAAATAAGGTTAAAGAAGGTGCTTTGTGTATAGAGGTAGGAATGGAATTCCAGAACGATGTGACACGCAAACTAAATGATTTTTTAAAGGATGATGTTTGATGAAAAGGAATATAAAGATTAGTGGACTGGGATATTGTAATAAACGAATGTACCGATGATCAAGGGATGAGTAGGTCAAAAATGTAGAACGGATTTTTGGTATTGAATATACGAAGTAGAAAAACTCCCAATACTGTCGCCGGGAAACTGGATTGAGCCACTTCAGCTTGGCATACCTGGAGAGCCTGGGGGCCCCGATGATGAGTCTAATTAAGAATAAATATTCAAATATTAAGAGGGTGTGACTATAAGGGCGATAAGCTATTGAAAAATGTGGAATTTAACAGAGGTGAGGGTAGGATCACGACGAATACTGGACTGGAGATAATTCCATAAGCTACAGGTAAAAGGAAGATACAGTGTTCATGCCCGGGTTCTGTGGGAAGGTTAAGGTTCATATGTTTGGTTATTGTGGTAAGGATTAAGGTCAGAAATACAGGATCTCGTTCCTTGGTAAGAATTTGAACTGCTGGAGATTTTAAATGTAAGGAAGATACTGGGAATTGATGGTTTAGAATAGGACCGTTCCCAGTGCATATTACCTTCGGGTCTGAGGGGGAATGCCATTTTGACACGCTATAAAAGGTGGGAAACATATCGTCTTGAAGTGCCGAAGTCAAATAAAAAAAGTTCATAATCTGCTGAGAATCGAAATCTGCTTCTGTTAAGAAAAATCCATTGGTCAATACCGTAAAATGGGGTGAATAGGAACACTCTATGGTATTTTGAGCAATAGAACAAAGGGCCTAGCCGGATAAGCATGTGAAATCTGCCCCCGCGTGTATTTGAACCAAATTTTTACCATTAAGTCACACCTATGAGAAACAACCTTACGCAAATTTTTAGCCCCTTAATCCTAACGGGGGGGAAATTATGGAGGGGGAAAGATAAAACAATAAAAATTGTTTTCTCCTGAACTGCTCAACCGATTTTCACGAAAAAAATATATGTTATGGATTTTATAAATAGGTTTTAAAAAATATTTTTTTAAATTTTTTTCCACGAAAATGTTGGTCCCAAAAAATTTTTGAATTTTTGAAAAAAATATTTTTTGGTTATGATGGTTTGGTACACCTCCAATTTTTCGCTACTTTATTTCATTATAGGGTCCTACATAACATATATTTTTTTCAATTTTATCGGAAGTGTACCCCACGGTGAAAAATAAAAAAAAACAATTTTTTATCCTGAACGAATCAACCGACTTTCACGAAAAAAAATATATGTTAATGGTTTTCTAATAGAGTTACAAAAAACATTTTTTTGAATTTTTTATTTCGAAAACGTGAGTCAAAATTTTTATTTTTAATTTTTCAAAAATAAATTTAAATTATGTTAGATTGTTTATACAGCTGATATCCCATCCCATCCTAACACTTTCCTTTCTACCTATGCTGATGACACATGTGTGTTATCAGTCAATGCTGATCCAACTATTGCCTCTCAAACTCTCCAATCCCACATCAGAGACCTTGAAGTATGGTGTCAGAACTGAAGAATTAAAATAAATGCCAACAAATCCAGCCAAATTACCTTTACCCTTCGTCGTAAACCAATGACATCCTGCCCTACTGTCTCCTTCAATAATACTCCTCTTGTCCCGGTTGAACAGATCCGATATCTAGGACTACACCTTGACAAACGCCTTACATGGAACCCTCATACAAGACTGAAACGACAAGAAACTGCACGACGTTTTCGACTACTTCAACACTTACTAGACAAACGTTCCAATCTTCCACTTAACTACAAAAGGCTCATCTAAATGACTATCATACGGCCTATGGACTTACGGAGTAGAGCTTTGGGGCTCTACTAAACCATCAAATTCTTCCCGTATCCAATCCCTACAATCCAAAATCCTGCGTAAAATCTTCAATGCTCCTTATTTTGTAACTAATAAACTGATCCACAAAGACCTTAATATTCCGTATGTTGCTGATTTGGCCCGATCTAGATACCATTCCTTTCATGACAAACTCCATTCCCACCCTAATCCTCTAGTTTCAATCCTTTCTTCCTCTTCAATTCCCGACAATCCTCCGAGGCGTCTGAAAAGGAAATGGCTCCGAGACCTTCTAGTTTAAAATAGTTACAGGAGTGCTACCATTGGGTTGTTCTTCTACAAGTCTCTTCCATGTCATTTTTCTAATATCATATTTACTAGATGTATTTTTTTTTTAGTACAGTTGTAAATTTCAATAAATTATGTTTAAAAAAAAAAAAAAAAAAAAAAATTATGTTAGATTAGTACACCGACAATTTTTTACTTATTTGATTCATTGGAGTATCCTGCAGAATATTTTTTTTTTAAGTTGGTCTAAAATGTACCCAATAAGGAAAAATAAAAAAAAAAACAGCATTTTTTCAGCTCTCTGAGTAGTAGCTGGTCACGCATGAAGCGTAGGGATAGAGCTGTAGGATCGTAATGTCATTAGGTATCACTTACACACTATGCACATACATACTATTTATTATACCTATTATTATAAATATCTTATATTGGATCGAATATATTTATTTTTTTTTTGTAGTTAGTTAATTTTTCTTACTTGTATAACTACTACACAGCACTATATGCTATATTTATATAAAACGTAACTAAAAAGATTTTTTAAAATATATATATTTTTTCATATTATTATATGTTAAATATTCAAAAAGTCGACAGGCTTTTTGTCGAACACTTCATGCAAGTCTGTCATCATAACTTTTTTGATTAACATATAATAATATGAACAAATATATATTAAAAAAATCTTTTTAGTAACGTTTTATATAAATATAGAATATAGTGGTATGTAGTAGTTATCCAAGTAAAAAAATTAACTAAGTGCAAAAAATAATAAATATATTCGATCCAATATAAGATATTTATAATAATAGGTATAATAAATAGTATGTATGTGCATAGTGTGTAAGTGATATCTAATGACATTACGATCCCTCAGCTATGGATAGAGCTCTTCATGCGTGACCAGCTACTCAGAGCTGAAAAAATGCTGTTTTTTTATTTTTCCTTATTGGGTACATTTTAGACCAACTTGAAAAAAACAAATATTGTGCAGGACCCCCAATGAATCAAATTAGTAAAAAATTGTTGGTGTACTAATCTAACATAATTTAAAATTTATTTTTGAAAAATTAAAAATAAAAATTTTGACTCACGTTTTCGAAATAAAAAATTCAAAAAAATGTTTTTTGAAACTCTATTAGAAAACCATTAACATATATTTTTTTTCGTGAAATTCGGTTGATTCGTTCAGGAAAAAAAATTGTTTTTTTTATTTTTCACCATGGGGTACACTTCCGATAAAATTGAAAAAAATATATGTTATGGAGGACCCTATAATGAAATAAAATAGCAACAAATTGGAGGTGTACCAAACCATCATAACCAAAAAATATTTTTTTGAAAAATTCAAAAATTTTTTGGGACCAACATTTTCGTGGAAAAAAATTTAAAAAAATATTTTTTAAAACCTATTTATAAAATCCATAACATATATTTTTTTCGTGAAAATCGGTTGAGCAGTTCAGGAGAAAACAATTTTTTTTGTTTTATCTTTCCCCCTCCATAACTTCCCCCCCGTTAGGATTAAGGGGCTAAAAATTTGCGTAAAGTTGTTTCTCATAGGTGTGACTTAATGGTATTAATTTGGTTCAAATACACGCGGGGGCAGATTTCACATGCTTATCCGGCTAGGCCCTTTATTTTTTGTGGATGTAATTAGTTGACCGTTGAGAATTACTGGAAGGAATTAGTCCGGGTGGCGGTCATTAAATGAAACAACTAAATAGTTTCAACTATTTTATTGTTTGCCAACGTTTCGACCCCCTTTGTGGGTCATCATCAGGGCACATGGTGGGAGAAATGGTTCTGAAACGTTGGCAAACAATAAAATAGTTGAAACTATTTAGTTGTATCATTTAATGACCGCCACCCGGACTAATTTCTTCCAGAAATTTATTTTTTTCTCAATTAATTGAACAATTCATAAAAATCTTAGTTCTACATCCCTTCAATTATATATTATTAACTGGGTGTGTGTTTTTGATTTGTAGTTTAAAAAAAAAAGAAAAAAAAAAAAGAAGAAGATATATATTGCTGTTCCCATTCATAATACTGTAGTGGTGAATATAAACGACTTTGAAAACGTTATTCGTTTTCCATTAACAACATGAATGAGAGCAGTTTTAAATGCTTATTAAATTACCTTTTTCTTTTTTAAATCTTTAAACAATACAAATTAGGTCACTTATATTCTAAAAAAGTTCACTTTATAATCTAGAAGTTAGGTCTCTCATATTCTGAAAAATTTCTAAAGCATTGCGCTTCTCTAGGAAAAATAAGAAATGTCAGTAAATGGTGTATGCACTAAGATCATTGATAAATGGGACACACCCCAAGAATCTGGCAAATTCAGAAAATCCGATTCGCTCTTCCAACTTCACTAAGGCTAAAATAAGCGCCCTCGTGAGTTAGGACAAATCTTTAAGTTTCCTTGATTCAGCTATAGCTGCGTTTCCATTTACCCAACAATCCAAAAAATGTAGATGCCATAATCTGGAAAATCTGTTGCTAAGAAACTGTTGCAAATTATATATTGTATATAGCAAGGAATTTTTACACAATAAGATAACTTGAAGAACAGTAAACAGATACTAAATAAAGACAAAAAAGAAAGAGGAAAAGAGAAATTTCATAGAAACTAGAACAATTTTCACAGCTTGAACTAATAAGTGAAAAGTACTACTAACTGAGTACTACTATAACAATTGTGTTATATTATTTAAGTATTATATTGTATCATACTGTATACTGTTACTGTTTGTTATTGTACTTTTATTGAATTGCCGCAGGTGAACTCGGGCTCTAAGGGGCTCGCCTTAGTGGGATAGTGACTTCTACTTGCACTGTAATATGTCTGTGTTTCGACTCAAATGAAGAAGTTTATAAAAAAAAAAAAAAAAAAAAAAAAACAATAACCCCCCCCCCCCCAAAAAAAAAAAAAACCGTATAATCATATTATTTACAAAATGGCCAACCAATAACTCCAAAATAAATTCGTATGCGGTAAGTGGTTCTCACGCAACTTATAAATAATATATAATATTGTCCCCTTTCGCACCAATGTTCCTATTTACTCCATTTTACGGTAAGTTTCTTAGAAACATTTTTTAATAAAAATGAACAATTCACTCATTGACTTCAATCGGCCACATTCCACTCGTGTTCCCTTTTTTTTCTGCTCTTTTAACGTTTTTTTTTTTTTTTTTTTTATTTATTGAGATATATTACAATTAGTTACAAAACGAACAATAGCAATATTGATAAGAGACCACATTCATACGGTATATACAAAAAATAATAATAATAGTCAAATTAGATAAAATAGAAGACAAATAAATTCATATATATATATACAATAAAATAATAATAAATAAAAAAGCAAAAGAAATCAAAACAACAACCTATAATAAGATAAATAAAAAATTGGCAAATAAATAAACATCATAACTATATACAACTGCTAGAGGGACCCCAGACTGCGCTTTTCCCTCCACTTGTGGATGAAAAAGCAGAATCAAAGAGAATCCAACGCCTCTATTTCAGCCGCATCACTGGTGTGAGCCAGCGGAGGCTGAGTTAGGGCGCTGTAGCCACAAACATACCGTACATGAGTGGAGGAACTGACCAGTGTCAGAACTCCAATTTAAGTGTTTCCAATACGTCTCGCGGCCACTGCCGTTTCAATCTTCGAGGAGGATTGTACGGATGGGTGGTGCCGGATAGGGATTGTGCTAGAGGGTTAGGATGGTGAGTAAGGTTCTGATGAAATTTGGAGAATTTGGATGGTACCAGGTCTAAAACAAATGGAATATTAAGGTCATGGTGTAGGGTACAGTTGGTAACGTAATAAGGAGCATTAACTATTGTTCGGAGGACTTTGGATAGGAAGGATTGGATGCGTTTGATGTTAGAATGTTTAGCTGTCCCCCACAGTTCAAGTCCGTAGGTCCATATAGGTTTCAGTACTGTCTTGTGTATTAGTAATTTGTTGTCAACTGTAAGATGAGATTTTCGGTTTAGTAGTCTATATAACTGGCCGAATCTGCGGTTGAGTTCTTTTCTTTTAAGTCTTGTATGTGGGTTCCACATCAGTCTTTTGTCTATTAAAAAGCCGAGATACCGGACTGTGTCTGAGGAAGGAAGCGGTATAGAATTGAAATTAACCATTGGACAGGATTTGCGTCGAAGGGTGAATGTGACGTGAGTGCATTTGCTTTCATTCACATTAATGCGCCAAGCCTTACACCAGTCTTCGACAAGGGAAAGGTGCTTTTGGAGGTTTAGCGATGCTGCTTCAGGATCGGAATAGGATGATAAAATAGCAGTGTCATCAAATGTTGCCAGAAAGGTATCGAGATCGGTAGGGATATCGGCGGTGTAGAGGATGTAAAGGACGGGTCCCAAGACGCTGCCTTGAGGAACATCGGCCTCAACAATATATTGTTTGGAAAATTCTGAACAACAGCGAACTCGGAAGGAGCGGTTAGATAGATAGGATTGGAGGACTAGGTATAAGGATTGGGGTAAATGGGTTTTGAGCTTGAAGAGCAATCCCGGGTGCCACACCCGGTCAAAAGCTTGAGCTATGTCCAGAAAGCTTTTAACTAACAAAAAAATTGGCATATTTTTTTAACGTAGATTCAAGCATAAAAATGTTAAAAACGAATACATCTTGCACTAGTCATAATTAAAAAAAACAAAAAAACTTTCCAAGCTCTGAAATACGGAACTTTTCTTTTGTTTCCAATTTTATTTTTTTTATGATAAATTCTATATCAAAATTTATAGAGGTACCTGAAAAAAATTTCCGGAAACAAATTTTTTAAATATATCATTTTTCACATGAATCTGGTTATAGACCTTAATGAGATAAAAACAAGGTTTGTATTAAAATGATCACAACGTTAAATTTTCACCAGTATAAATTCAAATAAAATTATGCTGATAAAGAAACACGAAATATTAATTGTCTAAATAGATAGAAGAGGTCTTATAGAAGTTGTTGAAGACTTTTAGTATCAAGTTTCTCCTTCCAGCTTCTGTTAGTAGAGATAAAAAAGCTTTGTTTTACTTAGTAAAGAAAAGAAGTTGAGTATCCCGCTTAAAACTTTCTAAAGATTGTTTATGTCAAATGGAAAAGTTGAATGAACTTTAATTTTAGTGAATAAATTAGAAAAGTTCTTTGCAATGATAAAATGGGGTAGTTTAATACTGTTTCCTTTTTATTTTTTACAGATATGTAAATATAGGGGACCATTTTTATTCATTTTGTTTACTTAAAGTTTTAATGTGAAATGAGAAAGTATATGAATTCTATATTTCGCAGTTCTTTCTTCTGGAATTCCTTACAATCTGATACTTTTCTTAATGTAATACTTTTAATTTAACATGTAATAAGAATATAAAGGCAATCCCGTGGCTCTGTGACTAGTACACCTACCAGGCCAAAGGTTGTGAATTCGAATTCCAGTCTTTGAAGGACTTATTTAGGCATGTAAGTAAATTTAGATTCATTCACGGCCTTCCGCGGAGGGCCTGTCAGGCTGGTGGCCACTCACAAAAATAGGCGTTGGGAGTGAAGACCATTCATTCTCTTACCCCGTTTTGAACCGCGTAATATTCCTTATGACAAACTCCATTTCCACTCTAACACAAGGTTCAATCCTCTTTGATGACCGCGAGACTTTTCGATACATATATATATATAAATATATTTACACTTTTTTTTTTTGTATGCTAAAGGTTTTTTTTCTCTAAATGTTTTTTCATTAAATTTATCTTTTAGAATATTTATATGCTACATTATCAAATACAGTTGTAAATTAAATAGATACATCTCAGCTAGTGGTCCTCTGACGATGTCCAGTATTTCCACAAGATGTCATTTGTAAATTATTTTACAGAGTAGAGCTTTGGGCTCTACTAAACCATCAAATTCTTCCCGTATCCAATCCCTACAATCCAAAATCCTGCGTAAAATCCTCAATGCTCCTTATTTTGTAACTAATAAACTGATCCACAAAGACCCTAATATTCCGTATGTTGCTGATTTGGCCCGATCTAGATACCATTCCTTTCATGACAAACTCCATTCCCACCCTAATCCTCTAGTTACAATCCTTTCTTCCTCTTCAATTCCGACAATCCTCCCAGGCGTCTGAAAAGGAGATGGCCCCGAGACCTTCTAGTTTAAAATAGTTACAGGAGTGCTACCATTGGGTAGTTCTTCTACAAGTCTCTTCCATGTCATTTTTCTAATATCATATTTACTTGATGTATTTTTTGAGTACAGTTGTAAATTTCAATAAATTATGTTTAAAAAAAAAAAAAAAAAATTATTTTAAATGCCGTAGACGTAAAAATTTGTGAATTGTTGACTTGAATAATAATAACAAAAGTACACCGACTAATTTAACATTTTAAGTGCTCTATATAATTTCTGATGACCAATGAAAACTGACTCCTATTTCTCTATAACAATCATTAAATTGGTTCTTTCATAACATTTTAATAATGATGAGCTTAATGTACGGACGTAACTTGGCATAAGATAATAGAAAATATTTGGTTTCGCTAAGAATGTTTAAATAATAATCTATCATGTATTATTTTTAAATTTTAGTAATTTAACGTCTTGTTATTTGAAGTGAACTTGATGCTGGTGCCACGCCAATTTGACTATAATGGATTTATTTCAAATGCTCAGTGCCTGGCTTAGGAGGCTTATACTGCCTTCTCTTGAGTTTTGAAGTGAACAGTAAGCGTCAATGCTACGTTTTTAAATATAATCCCACCATTATTCAAAATGTATATATGTTCATGATTTATGAAAGGGTCTGTGAACATTTTTTGTAAGGAACTACTCAAATATTACATCCTGTGAATGGGATTTCTTAGAGACAATCGCGTTGTATAATGATACATCGTGCGGCCAAGAGTTTACAAGAAAAATAATCATAATATTTGTATTTATTTATTCTGAGACAAGTCCTTTTAGAATAATAGAAAATAAAGTAAGACCAGGCTGAAAGCTTCTGAATAGATATTAAAAAAATCTTAAATAACTAACAAAATTACCATCTAAGAATTGTATACTTGAAAGAAAACTTATGATCACATGCCATGGAGCTCTGCCAAGAACTCAAACATCCAAAGGACTAGAAGTCTATATTTTTTACTGAGTTATTTTCTTTTACGCTTGAGGTGGCCTGCCCATATCATTCGTTTGCCTGTGTCAGGTCCTAAAGAACATATTGTTTTGGAAACTAGTATGGGGACATCATTGAAGAAGAGTGCATGAGTCAGATTTTAGAATGAATGTGACAAACAGGTTTTTAGATTCCTTCATTTTTACTCTCCGTTTTTAGACCTGCAAGATATGTCCTCTAGGTATTCTTCGAGTGTTTGAGTAGCCTATGTTAGATATCGGAGGGGCCAAATCGTCAACAAATGTAGTCGTAAGTGCTTCTTGGTGTTGTGGGATGTCAGATCAATATATATAGACCAGTGAAGGACCTAAAACTCTGCCTTGAGGTACCCCTAATTTTATTTATTCATTTTTTATTCCAGAGAACTCTGAGTCTAACCTTACTAAAAAAACAAAACGTTTCAGGTACGATTGTAAAATTAAGTAATATGATGGAATGAGAAATGTCTTTAACTTGGCGAGCAAACCATTGTACCATATTCTATCACTGCTAGATTCATATTTAAGAACTGCAACAGAAAAATAATAAAAAAGTTATATGACAGACTGAATCACATCATCCCATTGGCGCAGACACTTAATTACGCTATACAACCAAATGATTTCCTGATTCAACCTCGAATCTTTTGACGATAAACTATTTTCGTAAATGTAAAATTTACAAACGTCTAACTTGGAATCTGCAAGCAACACTGAAAAGACAAAAGCTTTGGCTTATTCAGCTCTTACTAGATAGACTTCAACCTTCCACTTGACTACAAAAGGCTTATCAACATAACCATTATAAGGCCAATCGGGACGTACGTAGTTGAGCTTTGGGGCTCTACTAAACCATCAAATTCTTCCCGTATTCAATCCTTACAATACTTCTAAAAATCCTCAATGCTTCTTACATTGTCAACAATAAGCTCATCCAGAAAGACTTTAATGTACCGTACCAGGTATCAATCCTATCATGAAAATCTCCACTCCCACTATTTTCAATCCTTGCTTCTTCTTCCATTCCTAACGATCCTCCGAGGCGTCTGAAAAGATGATTTTTACATTTTAGTTTAGATTACCTTGTAAAGTGCTGCCAATGGGCATACTATCTTCTTGACTTTTTTATGTATTTTATCTGACGGCTAATTTTCTTGATTTATTAACTACTACAGCTGTAAATTTTAATAAATAATAAATACAAAACAGAAAAAAAAGATGTAAATTAAGCAATATTGTTACGTTCTTAAATTGTATTACTTATAATTTACTCCAAGTGAAAGTTTTGTGATGTGAACATAGGGTTTTTATTTATTTTTACTTTCACTTATTATATATAGTAATGGAAAGTATTGTGATCGTGAAAATTTTCGAATTCCAGTTTTCGACGGAAATAAACATTTAAGGGTCCCCTGAGTCCAAATAACCAAGTCCCGCAAAAAGGTCTGGATGTGTCCGAGTGTAGTAACTCCCGGGGGGAAACGGTAAGTCCTATGAAACTGAAATTTCATATTTAAGACAATTATACCGAGACGTTACAAAACCTTTTTCTTAAAAATGAGCTTACCAGAAGAGCCACTTTACACCATACATTTTGCAGCTTTTTTAGATTTTCTCAAAAACGGTTCCGACGATTTTGATTAAACTCAGTATATCGAAGTAAAATGTAATCGGCTTTAATATCATTTAGGTTTCATTATGATTAAAATGGTCTGACAGGGCTTAAATGCCGATTTTTTTTTTTTTCTTCCTTTAAAGTACCTTTAATTTCGCAGATTTCATAAAAATAAATATATTATCTTATCACCACCGATTAAAAACACATAAATATATAAGTTGAACGAATTCGATATCTAACTAAAGGATAAAACTGGAAACAAAATTTAATGCAATTATTGTCTTCTGAACATCGCAACAGTAATATACAAGTATAATATACCTTTGGAAAGCTAATGATCTAAGAGAAAAATATTATCTCGTACACAAGCTTTTAAAAGTTAATAAAGAGTCATGAAATAAAATAAAACTAACTGATTAATTAGATAATAATATAATAGATTTTTTAATAAAACACATATTTCTATATACGTTCAATTTAATTAATTCTTTAATAGTTTCACGTATATTAATCTCTAACTGTATTTGAAAATTCTTTCAATGATTTTAAAAATGGAGGTAAGTGAAAGTCGTGTGTTGCCCGCACCAGATTTTTTATTTCAAATAGTGCATTTTTGCTATTTTGAACGTTTTTCCGGTTATCATTTAACCAGATAAACGATATATTAATATTTTAATAACACAGTTGAGGTATGGAAAAAAATGAAGTGAGAAGTTATGGAAGCGTGTGATGTGCCTCTATACGATAACGAATCATGTTTTGAATAAGTTTGCAACTGACCGTGGGGCTAACTTTTTTAATTCTCACACTCGCCTACTTCAATGGCCATTTAGAACTTTTTTATCCATCGCTGCATTTCGTAATCTAATGAAAACATCTACAGCGCAGTAATTTAAATCCATATGCTTGGAATATAAAAACTGCTAATGATGACTTTTAGAATTAATTTAATATTTCGTTAAGTATTACAGAGGTAAAATATTTGAAATTAATTTTGTATCGATGTTAATAAGAATGAATTCTTTATTTATTCTTGGACATCTCCCTTAATATTGGAAATTCAAAACAGAACTTTAGTGTCTAAGAAAAATAATAATAAGTTCAGAAAAAAAAAAAAAAATCCTGAACCTCTACAACTCATAAAAGGTCTTAGTACTTATAGTAGTATGGTTTCGTACTGTTTATGGGTCAATAGCCGAGCAAATAGGTGATTAGGACTAGATCACGCTCAGACATCAGGTTTTTCCCCAAACTTTGGGTACCCATTTTATAGGGAATAGGTATGCTCCAGGAGGGTCTCCATACCCCAGGATAGCTCCCAGGCTGAAATAACAGGATATATAATTCTGTCTTAGCCGAGGTTCGAACCCGAGACCTGGAGGACTGTGCTCTATTTCCTAGTTAACGCCGCTCCAATAAATACATAACTAACTTAAAACAACAATTTTGGAACGGAAAACGGATAAGAAATAGAATGAAAAAATATAGTGATGAAAAATATTGACGGTCTTGTGTTATAATTATTTTATATTCAAAAGAAGATCTATATGTATATATAATACATCTCTGTTCCTATTTTTATGTCCAAAAAAACAAAAACTGCTTTCCTCTTTTATCCCGTGGGAAAGCTAAAGATTTTAGAAAAAAAATATGATCTTATATACAAAGTTGTAAGAAGTAATGTAAAGTGACGAATAGGGTACAAACTTAATAATGATTATTATAAGTAAACATTTAATATTGTTATATTATGTTGTCTAAAATATGTATTTCCAAAGGAACTGAATAAACTTTTTATTTAAATTAACTTGGACTTTTTATTTTAACTTCCAGTTTATTAAATAGTTCTAAAATTGATTTTAACTGCTGAGGTAATTGAAAGTCGTGTGTCGCCTACACCACATTTTTCAACTATTGATAGTATTCCTAGATGATGCTGAGAGGAATCGATGAAATCCTCAACCCATCGAGCTGGGAGAGCATTGAGCCCTCCGACGGTCAGAGCTCTGAGTATAATTGGAGCGTACATTTCCCTCGGAGCCGGGGAAAATGGATTTTGCGGAATTTAATCCTGGCGGGAGTGTCCTTGCCTGGACAAATTACTGGAGGGGGTCGTTTGTCCTCCAGGACCTTTTATCTTAGGGCAGCCTCCCGGTCCCTCCCAATCCTCGGCAAAAACCTTTCATAGCCTACAATGGCGATCGGTTCTTGCAGTTGTTTTTCATCCGAGCTCCCATTTCCAGGGCATAAAGGCCTCAGTTGGCCAAGGTAAACATTAGCCTGTCCTCTCCTAGTGACTGGATTGAGGATTGACATTGGGATCAATAATCCAAGGATTGTTTATGATATATGGATTTATTTACGAAGAATTATTCTTAAATAGTTTGATATTAAAAAAAAATTCAAATGATTACAAAACAGTTTCTTATTTCCAAATAACTATATTAGGACATAACTGTAAATAAAGCTGTTTATAGACAGTTTTTGAACCAAATTTAAAAAAAATTGGTCCAGTAGTTTCGGATAAAAGAAGCGGAAAGTGGACAAACGGAATTTATTTTTTTTCCGGTTTTTCGCAGTCTATGTATCTTGAAGAGTGTTATATATTAAAGTGTTAATCGATATGTGATCGATAAAATCATATGTTTATTGAAAGAAAAAAGACACATGTTTTAAATATTATTCCACGTTTTTCAGATTTGTTGATAATGAAACTTGTGTAATGTTAATTAATAAAGTAATTGTGAAATGTGAATAGTTTTATGTTTTGAAATACACAACAAAGAGTAATCCCTCAAATATTGAACTTGAGCAATTTTTTTTTTTGTCGATAACAAAGCTTTATTATTGAAAATAATAAACTAAAACATACATTATTATTAATGGAATTAAAATATAAGATTTTTCATAATATACAAGTTTAGGGGGTCACCTATGGTAAATAACAGCCTTAATGTTTATAAGTACCAATCCCCAAACTCTTCACGGATTATAGAGGTACAGGTTTTTATCAAATAATTTTTATTCATTATGGTACAAGGATAAAAAAAAACAAAAAAAAAACACGAATCGTATAATTATTATTGTTATTTCTGCTTTCAAAAACTAAAGACGACCATCTGCACCTAGAGAGGATACTTTATTATATACTTCGTAATACTTAGTTTTAAAAAAAACTATTAATATGGAAGCATAAGTGAATCCCTCCATCTATCTCTTAGATAATTCCCTAGCTTGGATGTAATCTTATTATTTTACAATATAGTCGATTCATGAAAAATAAGGGATAAATTTGCATTCGACTACTGACAGATATACTAAAAAAAATGTTCTTGATGTCTAAGCCGTTTGATTTGAGTTAAACATTCCAACAACGGAAACATTTATAAATTTCTGAATGTGAAATAAGTTCACCAAAAACAAAAAATCAGCTTTGTCTAAAAGCAAATATATATTCGAATGTTTCCTTATCTATTTTTTGCAAACATTCGGTGAAGAGAGTATTATATAAAATTCCTCTTCCAGGCCAGAGCAGAGATTTCCAGAAGACAATATATATAGAGAAGACAGCCTCCAGAGACGCTCCAGAAGGACAATGCGGGCCTATCTGGAGCCTCCAGCCGCTGCTCAACACCTATCCTCAATACCTCGGCCACATCCCTCTGCTTTCTCTCCAGTATTCCAATACGCCTTGTCTTCCACCGTATCATACCTTACCTACTTCAATATATGTATAGAACGCTCTGTATTAATTATTAGCATCTCTATATATATACATATTTAGTTGATGTTGAACAAACTAAATGATTTAATATTATTATGATAATATAGAAATATAAAAAATACCAGGATTAGTGAACTAATCCTTGCCCACAGTTCAATGCAAAGACCATCGTACATGGCCAAGCCCCATTGACGCGACTTAAGGCTAAAGGGGACGACACTTTAATGTGTTTCTGAGACAATAGATGGCAGCACCCTCGGGCTATTTAGTTTTCACCCCAGAACGCATCGAAATAATTGTGTGGTTTTTATTTTAATGTATTAATTTTTTTCGTTTTAAAGAAAAGAGTTTTAAAATTTTATGAATATTTCCTTATTTAAAATTTTAAAGCCTGTCTTGCCACCAGAAAAAAATAGGGAAACCCAAAGCTTGTAAGATCCCTGCGCCTCTCCTTCAGTCCTGGCACTGGTTCAGAAAGTGAAGGGGCAGCCACAATCATATCACATTTGAGGGAATAATTGGTCAGTGCCAGAATCCCTATATGATATTTATATGAGGTCTCAGGGCAACGGACATTTCTACCTTTGGGGATTGGTGGAGCTGCATAGGGTTTTATCATATGGATTGGGGTGATCGATAAGGTTTTGATGAAATCGGAGAATTCTGAAGGAATAAAGACTAAAATAAATTGAATACATGTGGTATTGATAATTTATTTTTTTTATACTTTTCTTGCGTTTTCTATGTCTAAATTGTCCAAACCTAGGCCCCATTCTCTACACGGTGTATGCAGCTGATATCCCTATATCCCCATCCAAGCACCGTCCTCTCTACTTACGCTCATGACACCTGTGTGCTATCCGTGAATAAAGATCCTATTGTTGCTTCCCAAATCCCACAGAGACATGTATCCGCCATTGCAGAATGGTGTCACAATTGGAGAATCAAAATAAATCCTAATAAATCCCACAAATCACCTTCACTCTACGACGTAAACCTATTAATTCCTGTCTCGTTGTTTCCTTTAATCATACCCCACTCACTGTAGAACAAATTAGATACCTTGGACTTCACCTTGACAAACGTCTCACATGGAATCCTCGTACAAGACTTAAACGACAAGAAACTGCTCGTAGATATGGACTATTAAAACACTTATTTGACAAAAGATCAAATCTCCCTTTTTACTTTAAAAGACTCATTTACACAACGATTATTAGACCTATTTGGACTTATGGTATTGAGCTATGGGGTCTAATAAACCATCGAATTTCTCCCGCATCCAATCCTTGCAATAAAAAATCCTTCGACAAATCCTCGACGCTCCTTACTCTGTTACCAACAAACTCATCCATAGAGACCTGAATATCCCACTGGTTTTCAGAAATTGCCCAAAAAAGATACACCTCCTTTCACTCCAAATTACCCGTACATTAAAACTCGCTTGTCCGTATCCTCTCATCGATTTCTATTCCCGATAATCCTTCGAGGCGTCTGAAAAGACACAGGTGGCCTCGAGACCTGCTGAAAAAAATAAACATGTGAAAGTACGTTTATCACTACGTATATGCTATAGCATACTATTGCTAAACCCGTCGAGTTTCTACAGTTATTTCCTGTATAAAATTGATTGGTTCAGCACAATAGCACAAATAGCATGCTATAGCAAACGTAGTGAGTACCCCTTATGTAAATCGTACAGTTGTAAATTTCAATAAAAGAATTTAGAAAAAAATTAAAATTGTCCAAATTATTTTTTATCTATCTTTTCGTTACCCTTACACTTACCGAGATAATAAAAACGTTATTTAAATATTAATACAGACTTATTGATATCCTTGTAAAACAAGTACTAAAAGTTTATAGACGGGTGATTCAGTGAATTAAAGATATAAAGGATCATCAAAATAAACATCCAGAAAAGAACATAAGAACATTAAATTAATCCCAAGGAAGCAAATTTGGACACCATAGGTTAAGTTTGGACACACCGTACTACAAAGGGTCTGTTATAAATGACTGTATTTTCTCTGTTTTAAATATAATAATAAATTAAAGTAACTGGTAATAATACAATTGGTGCTGCAACTACCAAAAAAATGAAAACAATTATTAATATTCTAAGAGAAAATATTGAGGCAACTATGATTCTTTTCAAGTAAAATAAATGCTAACAGTTCACAAAGACAATAAGAATAGTGTTAAGTAAATCCACATAAACACTTGTAGCTGGGTGGTTAGCATAACAGCCTCCTATGCCAAAGGTCACGGGTTCAAACCCGCAGGTGGTCCTAGGATTTTTTAATGGGAGTAAAAAATCCTTAGTTATGCCGTCCTTCGGAGTAGACGTTAAGAGTTGGTCCCGATCCTGTGCGAGTCAGGTACTCGTTAAAGATCCCTATCCCAATAAAACCTGGGTAGGCAAAATTTAGGACTCCCACGTAGCATCGTCCGATTAGCATAGTAGCGTAAAGTGACGTTAAATAAATAAACAAACAATCAAACAAATCCACATATTTGCCTTACGATACCTTATTGTTTAATTAAATTTAAAAATATTTTTCGTTTTCAGTTGGCTTGTTTTAAAAAATTCTAAGGCGACATCTTTCATTTGAACAAAAAACATGAGTTTTAGGTTTCATTTTAGTGCTTTTAATTTAAATCAATATATCAAATATACTGGGTATTTGACGAAATGTTTATATGGTTTAAATTATCAAGTAGAAACCCAATAGCGTTATAATATGTAATTAAATTTATAATGAAAATTTTTTAAAATATTCTAAGCTGATCTCCCTATCCCGACCCGGATTTTCAGGTGTTCAGTGGCTTAGGTATCAGGTCTATTTAAATATGTTCGTGGCGTGAAAGTGCTTCCCTTGCAGTTCAGTAGACCTCATTCTCATTCTCACAAGAATATCATTTATCACTGATTTGACACTGATATGGTTAAATAGACTCTGGGCAAAACATCAATTTTTTATTTTTTCCTACCAGAACTAATTGTACAACACTTGTCGTAACCCTCAGATTTTATCGGGAATATTTCATTGTGTATTAATTTTTATAAGTACTAATAAGAGTAATAATTGTAATTAATAAAGTAACTACAGTACAGTACAGTATTATGAATACATTTTTAAGATTTGTCCTTGGCACACCGAAGAGGTCTCATGTGACCCATTTATACAGTGAGTTAAAGTGACTCCTTCCCTCAAACCGCAGACAATATTTCCTTGGATCATTCCTTCCAAACCATCAACTCCTACCTCCCTATATCCACAAACTTCTGCAATTTAAATCGTCAGTCCCTCCCTCCAAACAAGATCGCGCCATTCTGACATTTATATTCCTGCCAAAAAAACAACAAGTTTTGAACATTCCTTTCTTGTCCGCTCTACTACTCCTGAAATTCCCTACCTACTCATATCCGCCATGCTTCTTCCCTACCATTATTCAAGTCCCAGCTGTTCGAGTACCTATTGTCATCTCAAACAGACGCTCCAAAGCCTGATATTTCAAATCAAATATCTATTCAAAAAGAAAATTTATTATTTATTATTCATGCTTTCTATATCGATCAATTATTATGAATCAGTTTCAAAGTTATGTTTTGTTCAACATATCAGAAGTTAGTCATTTATTTTACTCTTTTGTTATTTTACTCTTTTGTTTTATTGTATCCTACTTTTCTTCTTAAAGCTTTGTAAATAAGAATTAATTATAATCCTTAGGTCTTGTGTCAGACACATTGTATATATTAATTAATTGTACATATCATATTGTTCTTAAGGGACCCAGTCCCAGATTAAAAATTATTTTTCTATTCTATTCTACATATTACTTTGTTATTCAACACTCACTAATTTTTTGATCATAGTAGTATCTCAAACACTATGGTTGTGAAGCTAATATATATATATAAACCTTGCAATTACTTAGGCAGCTACTATTTTTATGGATTAGGGACGAAGTGTAGTTATTTTATGCCAGATCTTAATTATATTTCATCATACTACAGAAATTACAGGTATAATTAGGGAAACCCATAATTACTTAATATGTTTTAACTTTTATCCATAATTGTTGTATATCTTTAAAACTCATTCGTAACATAATTGGGAATTAATCCCATTCTTGAGTAGAGTTTTTCAAAACAAAATAATACTTTATTTTTTGCTTTTTAGAAATAAATTCTGTCATATTTTCTTATATGGGTCAATTCCATTCGAAATCGTATTGTTTTTGCCGCTCGACATTTTTGAATTTTGTGATTTTTTTTACCAGTATTTCTCCATCCTATCATGAATATAAAACATAAATAAAAAAAATTCGGACAACAAATATTAGTATTGTAACGGCTTTAATTCAAGTGCCGTCTCGATTTTTTTTTCCTTTTTTGGTTTTATATTCACGAAAAGATAGATAATTACTGGTCAAAAATCACAAAAATCAAAAATGACGAGCGGTAAAACTGTACGATTCGAATGAATTGGCCATAATTAGAAATGTGTTTAGTCGTGTATATATTTAAAAGACAATAACAATTAACATTTTTCTAAGTATCTTCAAAACTTGGTTATGAAATCTGATGTACTTAACTGTATTTCTAATAAATTGTCAGTAGTAAAGTTTGATGAACTTGTATTGAATTTTCAAAATACCAATTGTTAATCCTCACTTTATCCGACGAAATTATAAGATTTGAAATTTTAAACAACATACGTAATGCTTAGTGTAAACTAGGAGGTGTGACTTTATTTAATTCTATAAATATTCTGAGTAAATAAAATAACATGCTAGTACCTAAAATGGCCGAAAAATAAAAATTCTTCTTCCTTAAGCCATTAAACGTTTTTTAATAACAAGATTGGAAATAGTAAAAAAGGAGAAACGAGGGAAAAGAAATGTCGTACATGCGCTGTACAATGAGAGTACACAGTGGCTCCATTAGCGTTGACAACCTCGGGACAGGATGTGGATAACAAGACCCTCTGGGAAGGATAAGCCACTCGTGGATCCGACTCCAGTTTCATCAGATTCCAGGAGGCATTCTGATTACGTTTAAGTGTTTTCCAGTTTATCATTCAAAGAAGAATGTTTCGGAAAATATATTAATAAAACTAAAAACGATGCAAATTATTAGACAATGGTTTATTATTTCCAAATAATCTATGTTAGGGTATAACTGTTTTATATAAGCTGTTTAATGGAAATGGAATGACCGCTGCTGATTTTAAAACACTACATTTCTGCTAGTTCTGAACCAATTTTATGAGTCTTTTTTTTTTTTTTTTTCATTTTGTAGGAATTTTAATCGTTTTTAGTGATTCTAAAGTTCTATACATATCTTTCTCTATCATCAAAAATAACTGAGTTGTCTGCGTCTTTATAATTAAAATTTCAATTTTTACTTAATAATCCCGGGTTTTTTGTTAAAAAACACTCATAAATGTGGCAAAATATATATTTTCGGTGTTGGTTTCTAAAGATTGCAACTTGGGACTCGTTCCAGAAAAGATTTTCGTACTTCTTAAAATTATTATGATATGTGTTAATTCTAAAGTCAAATATGTTAGTTATAGTTAATATGAATCCTGTAAGTCCTTAGAAATGATCATTTCTATAAGAAAAACAGAACATTGGCATTTATTTGATAGTACAGCAGATTCGCCCTCTATTTTACATGTTTAAATAACTATTATATTTTTATCTACAACGATCATCTACAATAGTGTTTGGGGTAATCACCTCCAACTATACGTCAAGATGATCACACTAAGGACGCTTGTTCTTTGACAGGTGGCAAGTGCAGCACGGTCAACATGAATTTCCCTTTTCACGAACCAGAAACATTTAGTTTTATCGGCTTTTCATCACTCTTCATTACCCTTTACAATGCCGTGTATCAGGTAATATTTTTCTAGAATCTTTAGCTATCCAACGGTATATTATAGATCTAATTACTAGTTCTTGTGTCACAACACAAAAATTGCATAAAAAAATAGTTTGCACCTTTAGTTGTTTATCAAATTCCTCAACTTGCAGTGCATTAAGAAGATATGGTTAATCTTTTTGAATCTACAAAATTGAAAGGAATTTAGAAGAAGAAAAATACCGGCTATTTAAGCCCAGTCAACTTTAATTAATTAAAATTAATTAATTAAACTTACATTAAAAAATTAAAGCCCATTAAATTTTACATCGATATAGCGGATTTGATCAAAATCGTTCGTGCCATTTTTGAGAAAATTGTAAAAAGTGAAAAATGCATAGTATAAAGTGGCTCTTCTGGTTGGACGATTTTAATGAAAAATTTGCTGTAACATCTTGCGAATATGGTTGTATTAAATATGAAATTTTAGTTCCGTACGACTTTTCCTTTTGTCTGATTACACAACACACACACACACCACATTTTTCGGGAATTTAGTTATTTGGACTCAGGGGGCCCTAAAACATGTATTTCCGTTGAAAACAAGAATTCGAAAATTTTCACGATGCAATTCTTTCCTTTATATATTTCATATACAGTATAGTTGAAAAGTATATAAATAAATATATATATAATAAAGGTTAATAATAAAGGTTGAAAACAATTGAATAAATTACTTATATGAATAGTATTAAATAAAGTGAAGAATATATTGAAGACGAATGAAAAGGCTGATTATGAAGTTTTATATATATATATTTTTTTTAAGAATTAGAAAAGGTCTATCTTATCTACCCAGATAATTATTCCTTATTACGAAAAAGGGCAATCCACAATAATAATTGCGAAACAGCTTCAAGCAGACTGACCATAGCAAAAAGTCCGAGAGTAACTTAGAGTAGATATAACAGTAAAAGACAACGATGGCCGAGAAAGGAAAGGACTATTGAGGCGGTGGTCACCAACCACCTCCAATGACCTCGTTTGTTCGGAATAAAAGCTGGATGTGGGCGCTTCCAACGACTGCCTATTATTAGTACTGTTCCCAGGAGCCTGCCTCATTTGTCCTTCTCCTCTTTTCACCGAATGTAAGCGAGCATTCATTACTTTTATTTCTGTGATTGATCAATCCCGAATGGTAAATCGTTACATACTTTTCAAGAACATTATTCATAAATAGAACTTTTTCAGTTCTGGTGAAATTGATGGGCATTCTGTTCCTTGATGATACCAGGAAGGGAAATTTACATTTCATGCTGTTATTATTAACCTGATTTGAAGTTGTTATACTTAACGATAATTATGAAACATCCTGCTATTTATTTCACAAACCTATACAACATTTTTTTAACTTATAAAATTTTTATTGTCATACATAATGTAATACACTAGATATACACAATGATGTACCAATCAATCACATAATGACATAAAAATAGGATATAAACACATTAATAAATAATAGAAAAAATAAAAATATAAACTTCCACAATTTAAAACAAAAAAAATCTGGTGCGGGCAACATACGACTTTTACTTACCTCCGTTTTAAAAATCGATTAAAGAATTTTTAAATACAGGTCAGAGATAACATGTGTATTGGTTAAAAATCGATTATATTATTATCTAAAATAATCAGTTAGTTTTATTGGCTTTTTGTCACTATATATTAAATTTTACAAGCTTTTGTATAAGATAATATTTTTTCCAAAATTTTAAGTTTTCCAACGGTACATTATACATGCATATTACTGTTCTTATGTTCAAAAACAAAAAGTTGCATTAAAAAAAATAATTTTTTTTCAGTTTTCTCCTTTAGTTGGGTATCGAATTCGTTCGACTTATATATTTACCTGTTTTTCATCAGTGTAACAAGATAACATGGTTATTTTTATAGAATCTACAAAAAAAGAAAAAAAAAAAAAAAAAAAAAGGTATTTTAGTGGAAGCAATTTTAAAATATCGGCATTTATGCCCTGTCAGATTATTTAAATCAGAATGAAACCTACATGATATAAAGCCCATTAAATTTTACATCCATAGAGCGAGTTTAATCGAAATCGTTAGAACCGTTTTTGAGAAAATCGTAAAAAGGTGCAAAATGCTTAGTATATAAAGTGGCTTATATATGGAATTTTAGTTTCATCATATGACTTTTCGATTCCACACTCACCTTTTTGCGGGACTTGGTCTTTTGGACTCCTGAGATCCTTAAACGTGTACTTCCGTTGAAAACTGGAATTCGAAAATTCTCACGACCGCAATACTTTCTCTCACGATAAATTAGATATATAAGTAAGTGAAAGTAAAAAAATAGATTAAATTTATATTACAGCAATATATGTTTACCTTGTTTGTTTTTATACCGCTTTGTATATTTCTTATAAGTAACTTTTTGTTAATTAAACATTTTGAAAAAAAGTGTTTATAAGCTTGTTTATGTAATGTTTAATAATAGGTACTCTCAATTCTGAATGCATAGTTTTGATTACTTAATTGTGTGGATAATTTCCGCAGATTCTTAAACATTTATTTTGGAACGTTTGTAACTTTATATAGTTTGATTTGTATAGCTAAATATTGGGCATGCGTGAACGAGAATCAGTCTTTAACAAGCCTTATAGAACAATAATTTATTTGTGGCATTTAATTTAGAGTGCCTGTTAAAATACTGATATATAGTACACAGAGCTCTAATTCTTTTGGCTTACAGCATAATATTTTACACTTCATGGGGAAACAGGATTTTGCATATCAGAATTCTAGGAAACATTTTAAATGTTAATTAGATTGATGTAACTTTTGTTATGAAAAATCTATACAAAGAAATCTTTATAAAGTATTCGTTTTACTATTAAACGTCTTAAGTTTAATTTGTTCTACCAGGAAAGCTGTAAATATACATTCGAGAGTAAAACTGGCAAATGTTGAAGTTTAACTCTTCATAAGTTGTGAAAGCTTTGCATGTCCCTTTTATTTACGAACAAGAGTTTTAGGAAAATATTTATATAATTGTATGGTCTGAACAGCATAAAATAAAATATGTAAATTTCGAACAAAAGCCTATTCACAAATAAATATAAAATCTGTTTTTAATAAATGATAATCAGGACTTATGAGTAATACCAGTTAAAAGGCTAATCCGATTATACGGAATCGTTATTAAAATAGGTAAATCCTTTTGTTATATAGCTATTTTTTTATCTATAGTTTCTAAGAAAAAGATCATGCGATATTGTACCCAAACTATAACATTTCATTGTTCCTATATGACAGAAATATATGATGATTTATTAAATTAGTGATTATATTTTATACTTTATTATATACTAAGTTTAAACAAATGTTTAACAATTATTATTTAATAAATGAAAAGAAAACTTATACAAAAAGGATCATCAATTAAACAGGTAGCAAAAGAAGCGTAAAACGATAAGCGGATAAGAAGTATATAAAGCGATAGATCTAAAGATACAGGATTAAGGAGATAAAGTAGGAGATTTTAAAGAAAAGACTACAGGATGGTTGAGTGAGGATAGCGAAGGGGAAGCTGATTGGCAGCCGCTCGATCTAATGCAAACAGATGGTTGCACTCCTCTAATGTCCCCAGAATAATACGGCCAATATTTCAATTTATTATTGTTTTACTACATTACACACAAACACACACACACACACACACACACACACACACATATATATATATATATATATATATATGTATATATATATATATATATATATATATATATATATATATATATATATATATATATATATATATATATATGCCAGACGAAATATAAATACAGTATAAAAAAATTGACTGCTGTCCATATATCAATTGAAGTAAGTAACAGACCGTTTTTATTGATTAAGGATATTTTGCACATTTCAGATATCCTTAGAATACGGTCTTTATGGAGTCCTGTCCATTAAAAATTAAAGTAATACAAGCTACTCAAAGTGTGTGCAATAATTAATTGAACGACTAATTTTGTTAAATGGTGCATATGTTGCTTAAGATAACCTTCAAGAATTCCTTAATAAAGAAATATTAAAAACAGACTATCTTTGTGTGATTTACCTTACATACAAATTTAAAATACATGGGTTAGTCACAAAAAAATGAGCTTAGTATTACATTGGGTTGTGTCACATGAAATGTCCGTTTTCAAGGTAAAGGGTTTTTATTAAAAATACGATATGAAAACAAGATAATTTTATTTGAAGTACTTAACTTCTTTTTCTACACATTTCTTCCAACGCGACATCAACTTTTTTATCCCCGAACTGAAAAACTCTGAGATTTGAAGTGAAACAAAATCTGTAAACGCACTTTTGAAACATGGGGTCTTGCTGCCGCTCAGTGAGATCATGAGGTACCCATGTATCGAGCTGTTTTACTTTCCCAATACACTTTAAATGTCTGAAAACGGTAGATGCACTTGCATTTAGTTGTGCTGAGAGTCCTTTTACTGTTTGGTATGGGTTTCCTTCTACTGTATGTTTGAGTACATCGTTGTCTATTACGGACGGAGGTCTTCCTCGGGGCAAGTTCTCCAAGTCGGTATCCCCAGCTGAAAACTTAGCAAACCAACGGCGAATGGTCCGTTCATTAACACTCCCTTCCCAAACGCCTTGCAAATATTTCTAGAGGCCTTAGCTGCTGAATGGCCGAGTTTAAACTCGTACATAGTCGAAAATCGCGTGTTTCCATGATCATATTTGGAGGTATACTAAAATTTGGGTAATTGATTGGGAAGCTAATGTTTATAATACAAAGGTAGAGGATTAGTAACTGTTTACTTTAAATATGTAAACAGTCGGAAGAAAATAATAGAGACCTGCAAAATCCTTTATGTAATTTAGAAACTATAAAAACGGACATTTCATGTGAAACAACCCAATATTTAACCTAATTATTGAATCTCATAGATCAAAATGTATTAACGTTCTATTATTTACGATCATTGAACACGAAAACTGCTAAACTCGGTTGGCAAAGTTTCCTCCAATAGCCTGACGGGCCTAATTCACAAGTTAGGAGAGGATGATAAATTTCCTACAATGACAAGCGGTTATTTGTCCCTGCGGTCAGTCTGCAAAGAGCCTTAACATCCACGACTGAGCCTGTTAAAGTTCGTCATGAACTACAATACCTTTGTGCTTGTGCTAAACTCCTCCGCTATAATAATTTCACTGCTAGTCTCGATGAGTTAGCGATGTTTCCAGGGAATTTGGTGTTCATAGCAGGGGGAACGATTTCGGCACAATGAACCATTGAGCCTTGCTGATCAGAGTAAATGTTCCAGCGAAACATCAAATTCCTGAGTCCCAAATCTGCGAACTGTAGATTAATTCGATAAACAAATTCGTGATGAAAACTGTCATATACATTTTAAAAAATATAGTGCGTGAATTACATGACTTCCACGAATCGTGAATTCAAGTTTTACATGAAGTGGAAGTAAAATTAAAAGAAACGATTTTGTTTCAACAAAAAAAAAAAAAAAATTCAGATTGAATAATAAAAAAATACAATTTATTATCTTCAACAATCACTGATCTTATGCCCATTCGTCGCTCTGCATTTCTTTTTACAACTTACTAGTTCAATAACATATTGTAATAAAATCCTATGCTTTCCTACGGTACATTATACATTTATATTACTATGAGCTGTTTGTGAAAAAAAAAAAAAAAAAAAAAAAATCTACTCTTATCTATCTCTGATAGCTACCGAATTTTTTCCCTTTTACATTCACTCATTTTCTTTCTATTTTTTTTTTTTTTTTCATCGCTAACAAGAATAAATGGTTAATTATTTGTAATCATAAAAATTTTACTCTAAAAAAAAAACTTCTGAAATTCTGGTTAAAGCCTAGGCACACTACTTCAAAAAAAAAAAATAAATAAAATAATTTGTATAAAATATTGTTCCCTTTTACATTCACTCATTTTCTTTTTTTTCTTTTTCTTTTTTTTTTTTTCATCGTTAACAAGAATAAATGGTTAATTATTTGTAATCATAAAAAATTTTATTCAAGTAAAAAATTCTTCTGAAATTCTGGTTAAAGCCTAGGCACACTACTTTAACAACAAAAAATTTTTATAAAATATTGTTAGAGCTGTATACCATTTTGTGAAAATCTGTCATCTGGACTGATATCTTCCTTTATTATATACTTTTTTTTTCATATACAGATAAGTGAAAGTAACAAAAATCTGTGCCGGAAAATTCTAGTTCAATTTGAAAAATATTTGATTTTAATATAACGTGTATTTATTTTCGTAGGAAACATATGATTGAGATCAAATAATATAACTATATTAAAATGTTAATCAGTGATAAGTTTATTCTCTACTTGTCACTTTATATTACTTTTTACAACTTTGTGTATCTGATATTTTTTTCACTAAAATCTTTCTCATTCCAACGGTATATTATACGTCTATATTACTGTTCTTATTATAAAAAAAAAAACATTAAAAAATAGTTTTGCTCTTTTATCCTTTAGTTGGTCATCAAATTCCATCAACTTGTTCTTTTAGAGGTCGTTAATCAATGTCATTAAAACGATATGGTTGATCTTTTGGAAAGTACAAAATTAAAGATAGTTAAGATGAAAAAAATTTAAAATATCGGCATTTAAGCCCTTTCGGACTATTTCAATCAAAATGAAACCTAACTAGCAAGTTTAATAAAAATTGTTATTGGCGTTTTAGAGAAAATCTTAAAAAGGTGCAAAATGCACGGTATATAGTTTCTCTTCTGGTTGGCCGATTTTGATTAAAAAGTTGCAATAACATCTCGGTCGAAAACTGGAATTCGAAAATTTTCTTCATCTAAACTACCTTTAATTTTGTACTTTCCAAAAGATTAACCATATCATTTTGATGACATTGATAAACGACCACTGTACAAGTTGGACAAATTTGATGACCAACTAAAGAATAAAAGAGCAAAACTATTTTTTAAAGGTTTTTTGATAATAAGAACCGTAATATAGACTTATAATATACCGTTGGAATGAGAAAGGTTTTAGTAAAAAAATATCAGATATACAAAGTTGTAAGAAGTAATACAAAGTGACGAATAGGGAATAAACTTATCACTGATTAACAATTTAATATAGTTATATTATTTATATCACTATCGCGATACATACCCTTACTATATATTTTCTTCATTTTATATGTATATATAGGTAAGTGGAAGTAAAACTTTTTTTTTTTTATTGAGATTTATTACACTTTGTTTCATAAAGAACAGTAGTAATAGTGATGTGATACACATTCATACAATATTTACAGAAAGTAATGATTAAGTCAAATTACATAAAATCAGAAATGAATAAATTCAAATATATACAAAACAATAACAATTAATAAAACAAAAAAGAGACAACAATAAAAATCAAAACAACAACCTGTGAAAGTAAAACTGAATATGAAAATAGTATATTGTAAATGAAACATAATTAATAACGGTTTTAATTGAGGAAAACCGTCGAAATATTGGCATATTCGCTAGCGATATTAATTACATTTGACCGAAGTATTTATAGATGTAAACGTAATCAAAACTCATTGTGCAATATCCGAATGAACATGGTCTGATTTAAATAGTTCCAGATAACTGTAAACAATTACAACAATGATAGACTATGTAGTTATTTATTAGTTTTACTTCAGTGGTGAATCCAAAGTAAATATTTAATTTATTCCAATTATTTTTTCTTTTTATGCTGAGCTTTTGTATTGGAGACAGAGAAATAGGAGGTTTAACGAAATTTAAATCAAACAAAAGAGGCTTATTATATCAAAGTGAATCACGCTGATTAGTAATGCTAGATTTTTATAATATATTGTAAATTTAATTTTTTTACATGTATTAATTTTTTAATACATGTAGAGACACTACCCAGTGGCAGCACTCTAAAAATATTCTAAACTTGAAGGTCCCGTGGACATCTTCTTTTCAGACACCTCGGAGAATTATCAGGGATTGAAGAAAGAAGCAAGGATTATAACTAATGCATTGTAGTGGGAATGGAATTTTTCATAGAAGGAATGGTACCTGGTTCGGGCTATGTCAGCAACATATGGAATATTAAGGTTTTTATGAATGAGTGTGTTTGTGACAAAATAAGGAGCATTGAGGATTTTCCGAAGGATTTTGGATTGTAAGGATTGGATACGAGAGGATTTTGATATTTTTGTAGAGCCCCATAGCTCCACTCCGTAAGTCCATATCGGTCTTATGATGGTCATATATATAAGTCTCTTGCAATTAAGTGGATGGTTGGAGCGTTTGTCCAGTAAGTGTTGAAGTAGTCGAAAACGTCGGGCAGTTTCTTGTCGTTTCAGTCTTGTATTGGAATTCCAAGTTAGACGTTTGTCAAGTCCGAGGTATCGAATCTGTTCAACAGGGGCCAGTGGAGTGTCATTAAAGGATACTGTGGGGCAGGAAAGTTGTAAAATTTGAAATCGGCCAATAATACTTTTTTCTCTATGACTATGTAGTGATGACCATTATCCTCTACTCCGTCACTATCTTACTTTTAACTTGAAAATATTAAATTGGAAAAATAATTAAGGATTTTGATAATTTAAAACTGGCCTTCAGCAAAAGTGAGAAGCTCTGGATTCTTCGGGTTCGGTTTTTACATCTGCAAATAGAAAACAAACCTAGTCCGGGGTTCCTTTTTTGAATTAAAATATTTTATACTGTAGTGCATATCCTTGAGATTTATATTTAAATGTAAGTTTTCATGAATTTTAACGTTTTATTTTATTATATTTAGCTGAAAATTTACTTAACTTTTCTGTAAATATTCACTAAATGATTTTATTTTTTCCACATCGAAAGAGATCTATTAAGGAACGGAATTTTATTATAAATCCCAGCTCAGTGTTATGATTTTACATATAATTGTACTGTTCGGATATTAGTTTCATGTATATAGAACATGATGAGAAAAAGAGTACAAGTCTAAGAAAATCTTACATTATATATTATCTTATATTTAAAATACGACCTTCACAAAGCAAAGCCTCACCACGAGCACTATTTACAATATTCCTTACATATAGTATAAAGTATTACTATATGTAATAATAGAGAGAAAATAAGTTCAACTAATATTTGCTTTAGGAATAAAACTCTTCTATGATTTTTATTTATTATATTTGTTTTGAGGAATTGCAAAATCTCTATACCTACGTTTTTGGGTAGTTGTCTGTTTTCTAGTGGATCTATGTTTCATTAATAATTTAACTTAAATTATAAAATCATATTATTCCAGAATTCACAATTCTATAATAATTGGTCATTCAAGAAAATAATAAAATCCGCTCGAACCAAAGATAATCCATTGTTAAAATTATTTTTTCATTTATATATCACTTATTCAAGACGGCAGTTGTAGAAATGAAAAGTTTTTGGAAGAGCACTAAATAAACTACTAAATAATTTTAATCATGGTTAATAATACAAATGTTCAGAACGAACACAGGCGAGCTAAAAAACATTAAATTGAGATCACCTAAAAATGAAATAATACTCCACAACTTTGCTGAAGAGAAACAGAACCAGAAAAAAGAATATTTAAATAGAAATTGTACCAAAGATGATTAGTAGTATTTTTTCTATGCATTGGATTATAAAATAACCTCGTAGGGTTTTTTACTGGTTATCTAAAATCTTCAGATTCTTGTAAATATGTTTAATCGATAATGCATGACCCATTTTGATCAATTAAATGTTGCGATGTTTAAGTTAATTTATTTTATTTTGTTCTCCCAGAACCTCTCAAAGGTGAACCGAGAGCTTTGCGTCTTTTAATTCAAAATTTCCGGATCTGAACCGAGCAAATAACTAACGGATGGTGTTTCCCTCTAAGGTATCACCACCATACATAAATTTAAAATATTTTATACTGTAGTGCATATCCTTGAGATTTATATTTAAATGTAAGTTTGCATGAATTTTAACGTTTTATTTTATTATATTTAGCTGAAAATTTACTTAACTTTTCTGTAAATATTCACTAAATGATTTTATTTTTTCCACATCGAAAGAGATCTATTAAGGAACGGAATTTTATTATAAATCCCTGCTCAGTGTTATGATTTTACATATAATTGTACGGTTCGGATATTTGTTTCATGTATATAGAACATGATGAGAAAAAGAGTACAAGTCTAAGAAAATCTTACATTATATATTATCTTACATTTAAAATACGACCTTCACAAAGCAAAGCCTCACCACGAGCACTATTTACAATATTCCTTACATATAGCATAAAGTATTACTATATGTAATAATAGAGAGAATATAAGTTCAACTAATATTTGTTTTAAGAATAAACTCTTCTATTATTTTTATTTATTATATTTGTTTTGAGGAATTGCAAAATCTCTATACCTACGTTTTTGGGTAGTTGTCTGTTTTCTAGGGGATCTATATTTCATTATTAATTTAACTCAAGTTCTAAACTCATAATAAAATCTGCTCAGCTTTTCAAGACGGCAGTGCTAGAAATAATAAGTCTAATGTATTCGAAAGAGTACTCAATAAACTACTAAATAATTTTCATTATGGATAATAATACAGGGGTCATGAATAAATACAGACGAGCTAAAAATTAAATCGAGATCCCATTAAAATGAAAGTATACTCCACAACTTTGCTGAAGAAAAACAGAACCAGAAAAAAAGAATATTTAAATAGAAATTGTACCAAAGATGATTAGCAGTATTTTTTCTACACATTGGGTTATAAAATAACCTCGTACCGTTTTTTACTGGTGATCTAAATTCTCCAGATTTAATCGATAATGTATGACCCATTTTGATCTATTATATGTTGCGATGTTTAAGTTAATTTATTTTATTTTGTTCTCCCAGAACCTCTCAAAGGCGAACCGAGAGCTTTGAGTCTTTTAATTCAAAATTTCCGGATCTGAACCGAGCAAATAACTAACGGATGGTGTTTCCCTCTAAGGTATCACCACCATACATACACTCTTCAATTTTTTTTTCCATACCATCTATACAGCGGATTTCCCATTTAGAAAATATCATTAAATGACGAAAATGATTTTTTTCTCTTTCATTTTGAGATAAAAAAATACCACTTAAAGATAAGGAATATCGGTTGAAGCTTTTGCATAAAAGCTCCTTAACTAATCCTTTTTTAGAATATGTAAACACTATTGACAAACTAATTATGTTTCTACAAACCCATATAAGATTAAATAGAAACACTGAAAAACGCTAACGACATATTTTTCAACCCTACATATTGAGATTGTGAAGGATTGGCCCTCTTCTTATCAACATACATGAAAAAAAAGAGAAATTGATAGTTGACACGAGAACCAATTTAGTTAATTTTATACTATATCATATGTAAAGGTATAACCTGCATCAGTTCCATTATTTTTACTTAGTTTCCTTAAAGATATACCTTTAGAAATATTTCTAAAATGGATAATAATCCTTCTTATTTCGAACGTATTTTAAAACCTAATGATTAATTATGATGAAAGTCCAGTTAAACAAAGGATAGTAGGGAAAGCAAACTGTCCTTAAGTAAGGGATAGAGTAATAGAGAAGTTGAAGACGGTAGTGGACAGAAGTTTGGCAAACAGGCTGAGGTGGAGATATTGACTGAGCTACTAATTACCAAGTGCTTGATTGCTCTGATTCCAATTGTCTTCGGCGAGCTAGTTAGCAATATCAGTCTATATATTGTATATACCCAAAGGTAAATATGGAAGTATGTGGAGTAATAATAAGAATATACACATATAGCAATGATCTTAGATTCAAATTTTAACTCTTAAAGAGGTTGTAAACGGCAAGTCCATATTAATTAGAACTTTTTATTTTATTTATTTATTGAGAAATATTACAATCTGTTTCAGAATGAACAATAGTAATAGAGATATAGGACCACATTCATACAATATATACAGATAATAACGATAAAGTCAAATTACATAAAATAGAAAAAAAAATCATTTATATGTACAATAAAATAAAACAAAATAAAAAAAAATTAAACAACAACCTATAATTGATTAATTGGAACTATCTCTTCTTTTTAAATATATATATTCATCACATTAATCCATTCATATATATCACTTAGCGTTTAATAATAGCTTAATTAAATAATAGTAATCATGATTCGGGCGAAAATTTACTCATGAGCGTACGAACGTGACAGGAAAGCGTGTCTCCCCCTCATAAAAATTTAGTAAAATTAAAAGTTATATAGGTTGCTGGTGTAGAAAGTTTGGTTTTGGAACTGTTTCGAGTTCATATCATGCCCTTAAATTTTAAACGAATCTGTATATAGACCGTGATCTGATTTTTCATGGTACGTTAAATGCATAAATATTTTTTTTTTTTTTTTTTTTTACACTTTTTTTTTTTTTTTTTTTTTTTTTTTTTTTTTTTTTTTTTTTTTATTGAGATATATTACAATTTGTTACAAAATGAACAATAATAATATTGATAAGAGACCACATTCATACTATATATACAGAAAATAATAATAATGGTCAAATTTCATAAAATATAACATAAATTCAAATATATACAATAAAATAATAATAATAAATAAAAAACAAAACAAATCGAAACATAAACCTATTATTGAGATAAATAAAAAGTTGGCATATAAATAAACATCTTACACACAATCATAACTATATACAATATATACAATTGCTAAAGGGACCCCAGCAAGCGCTTTTCCCTCCACTTGTGGAGGAAAAAGCGGAATCCAAGAGATCCCAGCACCTCTATCTCAGCCGCATCACTGGTCTGAGCCAGTGGAGGCTGAGTTAGGGCGACATAAATATTAGATAAACTAAAGTATCAAAACAATTTTTCCTCAAAAGCAGGTATTCAAAAATGTTTCGTCATTATCACATACTTGTTCATATAATTTTCGTATTCTTGATGACTTTTATTTTAGATTTTAAATTCTTGCATTCTACAAAGATCAGAATTCATTTAAATACACATATTGTCTAAATCAGCGATCCATAAGAGCCAGTGTACCTTTTCAGGATTATCCCAAAAACGGCACTAACGATTTTGATTAATCTCACTATATCGATTTATATTTTTTTGGGCTTTAATATCATGCAGGTTTCTCTATAATTGAAATATTTTGAAAGGGAATAAATGCCGAACTCTTGAATTTTCTTTCTCTATAAAAGTATCTTTAACTTTGTAGAATAAAAAAAATATGTAATCTTATCAGCATAGATAAAAAAATGCCCAAATATACAAGCAGAAGGATTTAGGTAACCAACTAATAAAGGGAGAAAGAGCAAATATATTTCGTCATGTATTTTTTTTTTTCCGAACACAACAATCTTAATATATCTATATAATAGGTATATAATGTAGGAAAATTAAGGAAGAAAAAATATTATATACTTTATTATTAAAGTATTATATAAGCTTCAAAAAGTACTCCTTTTTGTTGGTTGCCACCGCTCTCCAATGCCACCGATCTTCAAGATGGACTCTCTTTGTTCTATAGATCTTTTCATCTAATACTACTATTCTTGTAAAGTCATGTATACTTAGTATTAACCCTTATATCCCTTACTATATTAGACCAAACTGTGACACAAAATCTCCTAACAGTGCAAAAGTACATTAAAAAAAGACATCAAATTGTTCAACCCACTATTTCGGCCTTTAACGCAACGAGGGGGCGCTATTGCCTTTGATGTTGCAACATAACAGTACAGGAAAAAGGGGAAATCCAAACTACGTTGTGCCCCAGCCAGCATCTAGAAAATACTTGATAAGAGAAAACAAAACAAATAAAGATAGCAACAACTTTCTTATAATGTAGCACGCTACAGAAAAAGAAAACGAATTATAGAATATAAAGTATCTTTGTAATATCATAAATAGACAAAGGGTTAAAAATAAAATAAATAAAACAAAAATTTAGTTTTTAAGATTGATCTTTCTTCTGCCTATTCATGAATCCGCCTTTTTCGATGCTTCAACCTTTCGATTTAGATATTTTCATTTCTCAATTTATAGAGTGAATTAGTATTGCAAAAAACGTGTACTCCCATCTATTTCAAATCTCGGAGCCGGTAGGAAAATGTTCTACAAGTTTAGATAGCGAAATTCGCGCTATATTGCTAGCTTTGCAAGCTCTCATAAATATAGATGCTAAGAGAATTGTGTTGTTTGTGGATTCACAGGCGGCCATCATAGCAGCTACGCAGCCAAATGCATCTCAAGAAAATGACGTTGTGAACTGAGAATTAAAATTGAACAGCTGCTTCAACAAGGTAGCAGGTGGTTTTCCAATTCGGTACCCGGCCAGTGTGGTATCCATGGGAACGAAGTAGCCGACAAGCTTGCAAAAGAAGGTGCAGCTTCGGAACAGTTGGACATTCGAATTCCCTATCTTTAGAGCTAGGGATGAAGTTAAGAGGGCATATCATGCTCTACTAACGGACTCCCAAAGGCTCAGTTCGATCAACAAGCACTGGGCCAAACTACTTATAGAAGAAGAAAGAATACCATTAGATTTGAAGAGAAAAGATGCTGTTGCACAGTTCCGAATGATTACTGGCCATGACTACCTCGCAAAACACTTGCATCGGATCGGAGTGGTAGGGTCTCCACTTTGCTGCCTTTGTCATGCTAATAGTGAAATGGATGCAGCACATCTAGAAGTATGCCCCCGATTACCAAAAAATAAGAGGTGAAACCCCATCAGGATCGGAGTGGTACTGGGCTGCCAGATCCCTTATGGCGGAAGTCGAAATGGGAAGGCATAATTTAAAATTAAAAAAAAAAAGTATGGCAAAAAACAAATGTGTCATATTTAAAATCCGATTTTTATTAAAAGTTATATAAATAATAATGAAAACGAAAAAATATCACAACTTTAATCCTATCTTGCTGTCGATGCAGATGAAAAAAAGGCATTAAAATTTTTGATATTTCATAAATTAGAAGCCTCCCACGAGCTGTCTCACGAGGAATAGGGAAGCGGAAATAAATCCACATAATCCGGGTACGATCCCCACCGAGAGAGAAATAAATTGTCGGCCGAGAATTGAGACCCGCCTTTATCCAAGACTCTGATCAATAGGGCCCATCTTTAAACAATACATCCTATATTGCCTGGCTACAGATGGCGCACAGGAGTTCCAAAAGGATTTACTACCTATATTTATCCAGAGGATCGAGGAGGAGGATGTGTCCCAAGTGCTTCTGGAATCTGCGACTCCAGCCGGTCCCGAAGTCGATTCTCCGAGATATTGCAATAATTCATTTTCATTAGGCAATAACATTGTTATGAAAAACAAAACTAAAAATCTGGTGCGGGCAACGAACGACTTTCACTTACCTCCGTTTTATAAATAGATTAAAACATTTTCAAGTACAGTTAGAGATAAAAATCATCAAAAATATTAAGGAATTAATTAAATTGAATTTCTATAGAAACATGTGTTTTATTAAAAAATCTATTATATTATTATCTAAAATAATCAGTTAGTTTTATCGGCTGTTCATCACTCTTTATTAACTTTTACAGGCTCTTTTGTATTAGATAATATTTTCTTCTAAAATCTTTAGCTTTCCAACGGTATATCATACATGTATATTACTGCTCTTATGTTCAAAAACAAAAAAATTGCATTAACTATTTTTTTTTTCAGTTTTCTCCTTTAGTTTTTTTTTAAACTCGCACATCTTTTATACTTAGCTGTTATTTATTAATGCTAACAAGACAATTTAGTTATTTTTTTAGAATCTACAAAATTAAAGGTACTTTAGAGGAAGAGAATTATCGGCATGTGAGCCCTGTTACACCACTTTAACCAGAATGAAAACTACATGATATTAAAGACTAATCAATTTTATATCCATATAGCGAGTTTGATCAAAATCGTCGGAACCGTTTTCGAGATAATCGAAAAAAGGTGCAAAATGCATGGTATAAAGTGGCTATTCTGTTAAGGTGATTTTGATGATAAAAGTTTTGTAACGTCTCGGGCGCACATTTGTCTTAAATATGAAATTTCAGTTTCATAGGACTTACCATTTCCACCCGGGAGTTACCACAAAACACACACACACACCCACACACACACACACACACACACACACACACACACACACACACACACACACACACACACACACACGCGCGCACATTCACACACACACACACACACACACACACAGATCTTTTTGCGGGACATGGTTATTTGGACTCAGGGGACCCTAAAATGTGTATTTCCGTAGAAAACTGGAATTCGAAAATTTTCACGATCGCAATACTTTCCCTTACTACACTTATATATAGTAAGTGAAAGTAAAAACTTGGACGTAGGCAAGGATCTGTACGTTTTACTGTAAGTAATTTTGCTTCGTTAGTAACGAAGGTTACACCATGTCGATTTGAAATAACACAGAAATTATAAATGCAATTTCATCTGATCACATTCATAAGCACAAGATTTGTTATTGTTGCAAATCGATTTGTTATTGTTGCTTTGTATTGAGGATACTAGCGTAGTAAAAATAAATTGGTTAATAACTAAATACGAATAATATCATTTAGTCTTTGAGGACAAAATGTGGTGTAGTAGAAATTTTTGTCTTATCTCCACCAGTCCCTAGAAAACCGCAGGTCGAAACACAGGTTTATGCTTAATCTTTATCCCTTGTTACTCTTTAAGATTTCGTGAAACATGGTCCAATTATTACTCCAATTAATATATCTTAATTATTTCAATGATATTCCCCTGGATGGCGCCTAATACGTTAGTGAATTTAAAAACATGATTCAATTGAAAAGTATCAAATCAGAAACAATCAAAAGATAGATATGAAATACATAATCTATGACAGTTTTTAGAAGTACCACTACCGTAAGAAAGCAGTTGGTTAAAAACATAGAAATGTTTTAAACTCGATAGTTCTTTTTTTTTGAGCTCATTCCCAGAATAAAATCGAATTTGAGATAGACAGGAGAACTGCAATGGTTGATTGGCACCATTTTCATCTCCAAAAACAGCATCATGCATTATGCATAAGGAAATAATTAGGCACGTGCACGATTACGGCTGTGGGAACTGGGCCTTAATCCAAGGAATCGAGAAATCTCTACTCGTGTTCGACAAATTTTTAAAAAGCATATTCAGAAGGGTTCACTAATGACATTGATGTAAGCGAATCAATCGGACTTGTAAGGCTGCCCTGAAGGGACATGTTGCAAGGATGGGTAACAGTGCACCCCCACGAAGAGTGATGGATGAGCGATAATACGAAATATGACAAGTTGTAAAACCATGTTTGTGCTGGCAAGATTTTGTGGATCGTGATTTTGTGTATGTGGATGTTTATTTATCTTATATGCCACCATTTTGGAAACAATAAGACTGGATCAAGTTCAAAAGAACTTAGTAAGGTGACCTATGACTCTAATGCAAATCAACCTTACTGAATGTTACGAATAAGCGAATTTCGGAAAGCATTTGTTTGTTTTTTATCGCTATTTTATTTATCTCGAAGTATTTCGAAATGTATAATCACCTTTCATTATATAGATTCTTTTTTTTTTTTTTTAAAGATATCTGAAAAAATAATTACAATAAGCTTACTGGATTAAACACAATGTATAATATTAAACAACTTATTTACACGTGCAGGATAAATTTAATCCAGGATTCTGCTCAAAACGAAAGCCAGACATGAAAGGATACTAATGCTATAAAAGGGCAAAGGAGAACAATACCCTGAAGCACCTACGTCCTTCTTGAATTTAATTTGCTCTTAACCAAAGAGATCTCTTTTTCCAGCCTTTTCCTGGAATTGCGTTGTGTTTGGAGACTGTCCTTTAGGGAACTAAAAATTCAATGTACAATAAAAAACATATGAACGTAGAACTATAGTAAACGTAGACGTTATGGATTACATTACAACGGGATTAGTTTGGAGATTTCCATTTTATTCGTTGAGAAGGTCAGAGGTATATATAATAAAATGTAATTTAAGATGTATGACATCTTTTCCCGCCTTCTCATTCCTCTCTTAAAATGTATCATGTACAGTAGAAGAGATAGCCAACAAATTAACAGATTGGAGAATTTTAACCCGAACTGCAGGGGACTTTGAAATAATAAAAAAATAAATTAAAAAAATTAAATAATAAAAAAATGTTTATATAAGACATTTAAAATTATCATAGGTAAAAATAATTGAGAGTCAGTGGTGTCAAAATTATTTTAATAATTCCGACGGTTCGGCTTAAACATGTGACCCATCATCCGGGCTGCAAACATCAGAGCAACAAAACAGATACATATCAATACAGTATGAAAATGAAAAATAATAAATGTAACAATGATAGCAGTGAAAATAAAAAAAAAAAAAAAATATATTTATATACAAAAGATAATCATATCAATACTTTTTTGTTATTGTTCCATTTATTAAGATTTACAACTGTATTAGTAAATACGTCAAGTAAATTAGCTGCCAGATAATATACATAAAAAATACATGAAGATAGAATGCCGATTGGCAACACTCCACTATGAATCTAAACTAGAAGGTCTCGAGGCCATCTTCGTTTCAGGCGCCTCGGAGGGTTATCAGGAATAGAAGAGGAAGGAAGCATTGAAACTAGTGGGTTAGAATGAGAGTGGAGTTTGTCATGGAAGGATTGATACCTGGTTCGGGCCAAATCAGCTACAAAGGGAATATTAAGGTCGTTATGGATGAGCTTGTTCGTGACAAAATAAGGAGCGTTGAGGATTTTTAGAAGGATTTTGGATTGTAAGGATTGAAGACGGAAAGAATTTGATGGTTTAGTGAAACCCAATAGCTCAACTCCGTAAGTCTAGATTGGTCTTATGATGTTCATGTAGAGGAGTCTTTTGTAGTAAAGTGGAAGTTTAGAGCGTTTGTCAAGTAAGTGTTGAAGTAACCGAAAGCGGCGAGCAGTTTCTTGTCGTTTCAGTCTAGTGTGCGGACTCCATGTTAGAAGTTTGTCAAGTAGAAGTCCTAGGTAACGGATATGTTCAACTGGAACAAGCTGAATATTATTAAAGGATACTGTAGGACAGGATGTCATAGGTTTACGACGAAGGGTAAAGGTTATTTGGTGGGATTTGATGGAATTTATTTTAATTCTCCAATTCTGACACCATACTTTACCATACTTAGGTCTCGGGTGTGGTATTGAAGAGTTTTAGAGGTAATAGTCGGATCGTTATTGACTGATAACACACAGGTGTCATCAGCATAGGTAGAAAGGAAGGTGTTGGGATGGGTTGGGATATCAGCTGTATAAACTGTGTAAAGGATAGGTCCTAGGATACTACCTTGAGAAACCCCAGAAGACTGAGTAAAAAGGGATGAATAGGAACTATTGTGATTTATTTTGAAGGATTTTCCAGAGAGGTAGGACTGGATGATGAGGATGTATGTAGGAGGGAGGAATTTACGGAGTTTGTATAGCAGTCCCGGGTGCCAGACTCGGTCAATCATCTTAATACAAATAATAATAATATGGTACAAAGATGATGATAAGTATGAAATTAAAAGTTTTAGGTATATAGAGAGGTAAAAAGTATATATAAACGTACCATCAGTGAGCCATGTCAGGCATACACTGAGAAAAACATCAATAGGCAGTATGAAGGAGGTTGATAAAAAAATTCAATATATGTACAGTTTTAGTTCTAAATTCATAACAGAAAATTATAAAAATCAAATCTGAGCTTTACTAAGCAGTCATATAAATGAAAAAAAAATATTCAGTAAAAAATATATAGTATATTTTACTATAAAAACAAAGTTAAAAAATAAGATAAAAAGGTTAAAATTTGATGAGGCAAAAGATTTTCGAGTATGTGGAAGAGATTCTCTGTCGGTTTTATGATTAATGGGTATCAAATCATTTTCCGTATACATTTGTGTGACTTTAGGGGTGAGTCTTTATTTATTATTAGGTACGCTAGATCGGATGTCGGGGTTATAACAAATTTAGAAAAAAAATAAACTGTAGAATAATAAAAGTGGTGTTAACAACCACTATTCCTAATTTTGTTGCACATTCCTCTGATTAATGAAAAGTTTCTGGCACAGCGTTCAGAGTCCTTCCTGACATATCCATGTCATCAACAAATACTTAAATCTGAGCTGTCCTTCTGAAAATTGCACCTGTTGTTTGTATAAGTTTAATTTATTTTAATTGAGGGTTAGGTTAATATTAAATACTCAGCTCATCCATCACCTTGCCATATACCTGTCTTTGTAATGAATCCTCTCGATAAGTTTTCGTTTACTACAACACATGTCCTTTATTGTCACCTTTACTATTTTATTTTAGGTAAATTCAGTTCTTTCCTCGCCATATTTTTTTTCTTCACAGAATCCTATGCTTGCTGAAAGTCAATGAACAGGTGATGAGCAGGAGCCTGTTATTTTCTTATTTCCTCTGACAAAGGGAAACATTTATTTGTGTCTGATCTTCCATTTCGGAAGTACAGATTGATATTTTCCCAGCTCACATTCTGCAAATGGTAGGGTAGTAAGCCATTAATATATTATGCAGTCAAAATGAGAGTTTTTTTTGTTTATTTATTTAACGTCACTTTATGCTGCTGTGACTAATTGGACGATGCTACAGTGAGAGTCCAAAATTTTGCCAGTCCGAGTTTAATTAGGCTAGGGATCTTTAACGAGTACCTGACATCGCACAGGGCTCGGACCACCTTTTAACGCCCCTTCCGAAGGACGACATAACTAAGAATTTTTTACTCCAATTAAAAATCCTAGGGCCACCTGCGGGTTCGAACCCGGAACCTTATGTATAGGAGGCTGTTATGCTAACCACTATGCTATAGGTAACCCCTCGAAATGAGATAGATGCCTCTGTCAATAATAAGTATCATTCTCCTTCTCTCCTATTTTTGATATTTATCTTGTTCCAACTGGACTTCTTACTGTATAAAAATGGAATTAAATTAACCCAATGACTCACATGTTTAATTTGACTATCGTGCTCAGAAACACATTTTTGTTTTTTAACTGTTTATGACTGCCAGATGATATCGAGTGTAAGTAGTCTGTTTGGAAGTGGAATTTGCCCACAATGTTCCTTTAAAAACTCTGACGGCTATAACCGTCATTAGATCATCACGTCATTTTTTCTCTTCCCAGACCGTCGTGACGACTATACGCCATTTGCATTACTAATTCAAAATAATTCCTATGAATAAAAGAACTCTCTTCAGAGTTCAGTTTCATCAGTTTGAAACAAAAATTATCATTTGAAATTTATTTTGCTTATAATGTAGTAAAATTATAAAATAGTAAATATGAAATAGAAATCAATTCAGGAAACAAATTAAATACATACAAGAAAGCATTATAAATGATAGGATTCCAGGCATTCTGGACACAATAGTGATTTCTGCGGACAAGTTTTACATCTATATGATGTTTCTTTTCTAATTTGGTTGGTCGAACATTGTCTGCACTGTAAAAAATAAGTTTTACGCTTTAAATCAACAAATGGAGGTATTTTTTCCTCAAGAAGTGTTGCTTACTAAACTGAACTAAACGTTTACGAACTGAAATGTACTAAATGTGTGGGACGACTACCGAACTCTATTATCGTCGTGAACGACTGTTATAGCCGTCATTTGTCTCTAGATGCCCAAATGTTTCGATGCGGTCAAGCATGAGAAAACGCACAAAAAAAAATATTAATATGCTGTCTGCCATACTATACCTTTTTTTTTTCTCGCTGTATTACTTAATGATGAACAATTGTATGCGTTAGTACACTTCGTACTGACGCTGTCCTTTTTCTTATAGATTAAGATGAGCATGATGGTTATATTAGCCGTCGTTTGCCGACATATCGCCGAAGATCGGAAGGCTATTGCCGTCAACGGGTTTTATCTTGTTTGGTAAAAAATATAATATTTGTTGCAAAAGTCCTATGTACTGTTAATTTAACATGATAAAAATGTCGAGGAATGAAATATTTAAACTAAACCTTTTTAAACACCAATTTTTTATTTTTATTTTTATACTATCGGCTTGTTACTTCTTTCATGACATGTTTCTCTGTTGTTGGTTTTCGCTTTAGCCACTGACCCGATATGAACTGTACAATGAGCCCTTGATATAGATCGGGCAGAGAGATGTACCCTGGCCACCCGCACTCTAACGACCACGACCAGCATATCCACCGTGTTCCGGGAGCTGTCCGCTGTTGAGGAGATTTATACCCGGCCCGGTACTAGCCTATTGAAAGGGTGTTTCCATCGTAAATCTCCTACGGTCCACTTTTATTGTCCCATGAGAGATCCCTACCCACCTTGTACTATCCATAGTCCTCTTTCAATGCCTTCTGTTAGCTTTTATGGGGTTTCTGAGGATTTTTCATGGACGAAATGATTGATGGTATTGTAATTGAGCCATTCCGACAGTGGTTTCCCAATGTTATATAAGTTAATGATCATCAACTTGGCTAAAAAAAAAAAAAAAAAAATTCAAGTCCAATGTACTTTAACTATGTAATTAAGAAAAAAATAGCTGTAATGATTTATTAGATGTTGCAGAGAAATCCACAAAATTATTGGAATTACGCCTCTATTTCATCATGTTCAGTAACGCGCAACAACTACGTAGTGAATCCTTACCTTTGAAACCCGTCAGCTAATTTTTGTCCTCTTTATCTTCCAAACTTTGACTACGGTTGCCTGGTGTACGGGGACTAACTAATGAACTAAAAATAAAATAAAAGGACTCATGAATTGTTTTACTTGGATTTATTTCGGAGCCCGCAGACGTGATTTCTGGTTATTATATCATCTTGAAATGGCTCTATCCTTCTGTTCGACGACAATATTTTCGTGGTTCTTCCTTATTCCAAACATAAAAAAATAGTAAATCGTCCTACTAATGAGCTTCTCACAATCCGCTCTGATATCCATTCGTTAAAAAATAGAACCCAATCAATCAATTTTTATACCCCATCACACAAAAAAGCATCCATTCACAAATCGTTTTCCGTTCGTTCCTCATCCTTCTGGAATTCACAGCCCATCTCCATCCGTAAAGCCACCTCTCTCTCATTCTTCAAACATCAACTCTTCACTACCTTCTCGCATCTTAATCTTCCGTTCCAATGTTAAACATAGGTACATGTAGTATAAATTTGCAAATATTTACATATATAATGAATATTTGATCCTTTATATGTATACATATTTTTCTTATATATATTTTTAATATATATTTTCTTTAAGTTACCAGACCATATGGGTTTCTTTCTGTTCATTGTTCGTTTTTCTGATGGGACTTGATCCCAGAATAAAAATTGTTTTTCATTTCATTTCAGTAACAACTAACGCGCCTATTTAACCTACAGGATGTTCTCAAACACAAGTTCTGTAATTGAGTATTATGTAACCGCTCCTCATTCTTTCTAAATTTAAGATATTCAGGTATGTTTCCAGTAATTAGGATAGTGATCTTTAACAAGTAGCTGACTGCGCAAAATCTCGGGACCACCTTTTTACGTCCCCTCCGAAGAGCGGCGTGACTAAGAAGTTTTTATACCACTAAAAGTCTAGGACAACTGCAGGTTTGAACTCGCGACCTTCTGCAAAGAAGGCTGTTACGCTACTACGCCTATGTGATTCAGTATAATATAATTATTTTTATTTTACTAAAAATAGATGAGCAGAAATCCTTTTAGTTTTAATCTTCCTCTTTTATCTATCCAAAAACCGAATGAATTCTTAGATACAAAAATGTATTTACTTAGTTTTCTATTGAGAAATATAACGTAAAGAGTGCAGTACTTAACTTAGTAGAATAAAATAAATGTGTTTATCTTCGAAGAGAGAGCCTGGTTTGGTTGTTTACAATACATATTGTAATGTTATATACATATATCCAAAAAAGTAAATGAACAGTACTTTTTCAATAGAGTAGAGATAAAATAAAATACATCTGTTTAAAAAAAAAATTCAGTTTAAGTTGTTTGGATTGGAATTCTACAGTACAGTGATTATGTTGAGCTAGACTGCTTACTAGAATAAATATAAATTGGCTTTTTAGTTCATTAATTTACTTACATAAGTTCCAATAGCTTATTACTCAATTTAGATATAAAACAAATCTGCCTGTGTTTATCGTATTTTGGATAATTGAAAACTGTAATTTGATATGAATACTATTTGCATATTATTATTTATGTTTACTGGCTATATAGATTTTTATGAAACATGTTGACAATTACTCATTAGCTGCTCATAATTATCAATAAAAATAGACATAATAGGTTATAATTTTATTCTTGATAATGAACAGACCTCAATTTTCAGCAGGTTAATTATTTAATAATATATTTGAATTAGTTTTGTAGGGTCTTCTATATGGAATATTGCCGGGAATTGATTTTCTGAGATATTGTCTGACTTAATATAAAGATTTTTTTTTCTTTGACTATAACTCTTATTTACTCTTCCATAAATGTGAAACGCAACCCATTCTGTTGGTGTTGTTCGAATGGAAAATTTGACGGAAATTTCACTGTGCTCAAGACTATTCCATATGTTGAATTCACACAGTGTTTAAAAGGATTAGGTAAAAATATGAAATAAGAATCTCAAAGTAACAAAATTTTCTGTAGAGGTGTGAAATAGAGAGAGATATTTGATAGATAATAGGGAAAAATAAACATAACATGTTTTCTCTATCTGAATTATACAAAAGAGAACGCTGAAATCTTAGTTTGTAAGACGCTTAGAATTAAAACTTATAAAACCATTAAAACAAACAGTATCATTCGGTCAGTGCTGCGGAATTATGACTTAGTTAATATTCAAAGTAATCGCGTTTAACAACATTATAATAAATCCTTTCTTTTTTATTTAGCTTAATGAAATTTACAATTGAATAATACATAAAAACAACCGATATAGGCGTGTGAAGAAACTGACCGTGGGAGCACTTCACTGTTTATTTAATTTAGCAATTCTCGAGGCAATCGTCTTTCCAGCTGCCTCGAATAGCTATCAGGATTGAAAGAGAGGAGAGGTGATGGGCAAGTAGGATTGAGTGGGCTGGTAGTTTAGAATTAAAGGAAGTATATTTATGTAACTGATATTTGCAACTGACAGGGCATTCAGATCTTTATGGATTATATTATTGGTGACAAAGGAGGATTTCGGAGAGCTAGTGTTAGATGTGAAAGGAATTTAATGGTTTATTGGACACCCATAGCTTAATGCTATAGGTACAAATAGGACTGATAATAGTTATATGAATGAGTTTTCTTTGTGAATAGGAAGTTTAAGGCGTTTTTTGAGTAAATTTAGTAAAGCAAATGGTATCTACACGCAGTTTGATGTTGTTTCAATCTCGGAAGATTTCATGTTAAGCGTTTGTCAAGATGGAGTACTAGAGCTACCTGATCCGTACAACAGGAGTAAGAGAGATATTGTTAAACGCTAAAGTGGGGAAGGAAGTACACTAATGTTTAAATTTAATTAATACGGAGTAGAGCTTTGGGACTCTACTAAACCATCAAATTCTTCCCGTATCCAATCCCTACAATCCAAAATCCTTCGTAAAATCCTCAATGCTCCTTATTTTGTAACTAGTAAACTGATTCACAAAGACCTCAATGTTCCGTATGTTGCTGATTTGGCCCGATCTAGATACCATTCCTTTCACGACAAACTCCATTCCCACCCTAATCCTCTAGTTCCAATCCTTTCTTCCTCTTCAATTCCCGACAATCCTTCGAGGCGTCTGAAAAGGAGATGGCCCTGGGACCTTCTAGTTAACTAGTAGAATAGTTACAGGATTGCTACCATTGGGTAGTTCTTCTACAAGTCTCTTTCATGTCCATTTTTTTAATATCATATTTACTTGATGTATTTGTTTTAGTACAGTTGTAAATTTCAATAAATTATGTTTTAAAAAAATTAATGAATTATTTATTTATTTCAACCTAAATATCATCTCAAAAAAGACATATGGGGCATACAATATATCATTATACTTTCACTCACCTATATATGAAGTATGTATAAGGAAAAGAATTGCTATCTTTAATTCCGTTTTTCAACGGAAATAGACGTTTTAGGATCCTCTGATTCCAAATAACCATGACACCCGAAAAGGTCTGAATGAGTGTGTGTGTAGTAAGACTTGTGAAAGTTGTAAGAAAACATAATATTTTCATATATATATATATATATATATTATATATTTTTTTTTTTTTTTTTTTTTTTTTTTTTTTTTTTTTTTATGAGCCAAATAAACTCCCAATAAAAAAAAAAAAAGATTGTTTGTTTGTTCAAGATTTTTAATGTCTAACAATATTTCCAGCGATAATTCATCCGTGGTCGCATTGATATATTCATTGAGATATCTTTTTTCTATGAATCTCGAGGAACTGAAATTTAAGTATTAAATGCAATATGGGATTGGTAATAAGGTGACAACACCACTTACAGACTTCTTCAGCCGTTAAAACATGAGCAATATTCCCGTGATACAGCGCCAGGCGGTCATTAATAGAGACTCTTAGACAACTCAATGTTCGCAGCTTTCGTAAATGGGCAATAAACTTGAGATAGTTTTGCGGCACTGGATGATTCTAACAACATATTCCCCTGTATATATGACTGTAGTTGGAATTAAAGGCTCGTTCAATGTCTTTGGAGTATAAGTTATTGGATACTCCTTTCAAAATAGTTTTTTATTCTTCATTAAAATTCTTGGATCCGAAAAATTGCTGAAGTACTCTAGAACGAAATTAGAAGCGGTTATATTTTTTATTTGTGAAATCCAGTTTAATTCAAGATAAGGTGTTTTTAGAGTCCATAGCCACAAACAAACACTTCCTTGAAATTCGATTCTCTGGCAATGAGGATATTTTTATGCAAAAATTTATTGTCTTCTTCAAGACTGCCATAAGAACGGGGGAACGTCCGGTTTCCAATCGTATTATATAATTAGGAGTTGTTCTGGGCCAAGAATATAATTGCTTTATAAATTTCACCAGAGCTAATTCGATCAATATATAACATCTTAAGCCCCAAATTTCTGATGCGTAAAGAAGAGTCGAGAAGACCATTGAACTAAAGCGGGCCATTTCGGTTTCCCATGTATCGCTTTTTCCTCTTCTCAAAATTTCCTGTACTTTTGCACCAGCAACATTTGACCTCTGAATGAAGTGTTCGGCAGCCTTATAAAATTTTGCCGATGTTGAGAATGGAACTCCAAGGTAGTTATAACATTTTGTATATTCCAGAGGTTTATTTTGCCAAAATAGTGACTTCAACTTTTTCTTTCGTGGAGACTTATGAAATACCAGAATTTTCATATTTAAGACAACAATACATACGGATTTTCATATTTCAAAAACGAATTTAGTGAACTAAACTTGCAATACAGATTTATAGTTTAATTATCTTTAATATCATATTGATTTTATTCTAATTGGAATAGTCTGACAGACCTTAACTATCGATATTTTAATTTTTTTTTCCTCAAATATACCTGTGATTTTATTGATTCAGAAAAATTGACTATTACATGTAGGCATTGATAAAAAAACAATTATGTACGCATTGCGAAAGCAGTTGATAGCCAACTGGAGAAAACTGCAGTAATACTCTTTCAGATATAATTTTTTAATAACATAAGAATAGTAATATAGATGCCTAATATACCTTTGGAAAGCTAAATATTATAGAAAATTAATATATTTTATATCTTTTTGTAGAAAGTTAAGATATGTGTATATTAAAAGGGCATAAATGTAAGTGCTTAGTGTAGATGACAATTTTATTTTGCTACATTACTTCTTCTAATACATATGCTTAAAAAAAAACTGAATATTATTATTGAAACTTTTTTTAATTATATCTTTATTTAATAGTTCATAAATTGATTATATGAACGAAGGTAAGTGAAAGTCGTGTTGCCCGTACCATATTTTTTTATATTCTCATTAATCATAGTTATTATAATTTTCCTTCTTTACTGCTATTATAATGATACAACGCTGCTCATAAGCAGTAATTTTAATTAATATTAATGCATCCTGTGTAAATTTTTGTAGGGATAAACAGAGGAAATTGCTCTCAAAGCAATATAAGATTTTTCCACGCTCATTAAAGAACGTTCCCTTAGTTATTTTGCTCCCTACCTATAGCATGAGATCTGAATAAAACAGACAGACGATTCTCCAGGACAAGAATAATGCCTGGCCACCTTTATATAAACAGGGTCTGATTAAATCTAAGACGTAAGAGGTACATTGGCTGCCTCCTTGGGTAGGGTAATTAGGGAGGGAAATAGGCTAGGGAGGGTATAACCCCTGTCCGAGGAGGGTAATTGGGAGTCTGTGGTTAATTGGGAAGGGGAGTTAGTCCGCTACCCAAGCTACTTCAGACCCCTTTGAGATCTGTCTCTCCATATAATATATAATACATCAAAAGGAATATATGCAAGCATTTATTATTAAAGCTCTAGATTTTTTTTTTTTTTTTTAGAAGTGGTTATATTTATAAATATAAGAAAAAATGTTTAAATTATTTGTTATTTTTGAATTGGTGCCAATGGGTAGTACTCCACACGTGTGCATGATGTATTTTTATACAATAGTTATATTAGTGACAAGAACTCAACCGAAGATTCGGACAGTTATACTGACTACTCAACAGAAAATCTGAACTTACAATTTACAACAAATTATTTATATACAAGACAATACTGAAGCCTATCTGGACCTACGGACTTGAACTGTGGGGGACAACTAAACGTTCTAACATCAAACGCATTCAATCCTTCAATCCAAAGTCCTCCGAACAATAGTAAATGCTCCTTATTATGTCTAAAACTATACCTTGCACCACGACCTTAATGTTCCATTTATTTCAGACCTAATTCCATCCAAATTTTTCAAATTCCACCAGAACCTCATTCATCATCCTAATCCTCTAGCTCAATCCCTATCCAGCTCCACTCATCCATACAACCCTCCTAGAAGGTTAAAACGGCAGTGGCCTCGCGACCTCTTGTAAATATGTATATATAGGAGTTCTAGCACTGGCTAGATTCTCCACTTAATGTGATGTATGTGTGACGTGCATATAGGTATATAGATTTATAGACTTTGTTACGATTTTATTGATTTATTATTGTATATATATTTTATTGTAATTTTGTTTATGTGTAAATATCGTATGGATGTAGTATGTATGTTATTTTTCACCACTATTATTAATGTCCAAATTGAGACAGATTGTAATAATACTTAATAAAAATTGAAATAAAAAAAAGAAGTTATATTAGCATGTACTTGTTTTATTTGATAATAAGTTGTGAATTGCAATAAATATACATATTTTTAAACCTTACAATGCTGTGCGGTAAAGAGGATGGATAAAGAAGAAGAAATCTTAAGAGAAAATTATTAATTAAAAAGTATTAATTTTTCATTATTATAATTTATTTTCCGACCGCAACAACTAGTAAATGTGATTTCTTAATCTTCTGATAATCTTGAAATAAAAATTAATTTAATGCAATGAAGATCACTGGGCCAATTATTTTTTATATTCTTTCATTGGGATGTAATTAGTTGACCGTTGAGAATTACTGGAAGGAATTAGTCCAGGTGGCGGTCATTAAATGAAACAACTAAATAGTTTTACCTATTTATTTTTTGTCAACTCTTCGATCCCCCTTTGTGGGTCATCATCAGGGCGTGAATGGAAACTAGGCCTAAAAACAAAACATACATACATACCACCTATTTTCCATTCACCCACCATGCACCCTGATGATGACCCACAAAGGGGGGGGGTGGGTCGAAACGTTGGAAAACAATAAATAGTTGAAACTATTTAGTTGTTTCATTTAATGACCGCCACCCGGACTAATTCCTTCCATTAATATTCTTTCGTTTATACATAGTAATAAAGAGAAAAAAATCATTGAAACAAGTTTATTTTGGTGTTTATTTGTTGAAGAATGAAATGAGTTATAGTTAACTGTGAGCGTAAACATTTACCTTTGGGATATATGACGTGATTTGAAAAACCCAATTCCACAACAGAGTTTGAAAAACTAATGAATGTACCATGAATCGTTGGGATTAAAGATCTTAAAAATAAAGAAATACATTTGGGGAAAATCCACAAAAATATACAAACCTATTTCATATCATATGTTGTTTTTTTTTTGTTTTTAGGTCAAAGTTCGATTCCCCATTTAGTTAGAAAACCTTCAGGATTTAAGTAAGATCTTAAATTTTTTTTAACAACTTTACTGTAATAAAGTTATTGAATATTACTCATTATCCAATAATGTTGGTACTTAATTACCACACTATTGCCTTTTTTTTAATTTTATTTAAATTTAATTCATCACAAACGAACACTGTTTTAATTTGCCTTGGTAAGAGTTGACACATATACCTATTAGAGGAGCACAATAAGCGAAAAAGAATGAGGAATTTAGTATTTCATTACAGTTAAGTTTATTATTCCTAAGTCGTCTAAGATTCTGACCTCCGCAGCTACTAGCTAAGTTATAAAAGGAAATAAACGTTGAGTAAAACTTAGAAAATAATTTTTAATGATTATAACTTGCCTCCAGAAATGTTTAAGAGAAACAGAAAAGCAATACGTTTTTTTGAAATTACAGAAATAAAATTACATACCACTGAATTTGTTTTAAAGGTGTCTGGATAATTTTTTGTTAAAAAGTAAAGCGGTTTTCAATTGCATCATACGTTCTGTTTTTTTTGTGCCACACACTGTCACTTGATAGAGTGGAAGAGATTTTACCCTCCTCCGTCTGTCGTAAATCTAGGACATCAAATAATCTATCCATCTCGCAAAACCTTGCGCGGCATTTCGCTTTGAATATAACATCCCATCGAAACTTCTGACAGATCTTTCCTTACCCGATTCTCGAACACGTGGAACGCTATTCCTCCTTGTATACGTAATTCTGAAATCCTTCAAATTTAAAATACCGTATACTTAATTACTTCTTGTATATTCGATTCCCTGTAAATCCTAATTAGATTTTCTTGTTTTTATATAAAAAAGAACAGGTGTTAAGTGTTTGTTTATTTTGGTAAATTTACTTTTTCGTTCAATCTCTTTTTATGTACACATATTGTTTTGTTTTTTCATCATTAATATTAGAAATTCACTAATAATTTATTGAAGTTAATCATTTGTTTCTTTTTCAGCTCTATTCACATTGTAATACTAACAATAAGTAATGCACAAAACCCTATTATAAGTGTCTTGTCTTAATATAAGTAATGAAGTCATCATGATTACTAAATGTTAATATATCCCAAGAACACTATAATATTTCATAGCTTTCTTTATTGGTATAATTGCTACAAAATGCATATTCCCAAACACACACATAATATTATATTATTAATATAATATATATATATATATATATTATATATATATATATATATATATATATATATATATATATATAATATATGAACATTATAAAAGGATGGAGACCATTAAAGAAAGAACTAATGATGCAGAAACTGAAATCCTTAGAGCCAGAACTCGTTCGATATGTTTCCTCTGGTTTATTGTTGTAAGAAAGCAAGAGATAGGATTGGTGTTTTTCTCTCTCACCACTATTGGAAAATAGAAAAAGTGAGTATATTCAGCGAAAATATACGAAAAAACAACAACGAAAAATAAAATTCGTTGATTTGTTCAATGAGGTAGTTATTATTACAATATTTTATGACAAATAGAATAACATAAAGCAAAAAACAATTCACTTTTATATGGATTGAATACATCATAATTCGTGAAAGTAGATACTAAAATTAAATGAAAGATTTTACATGAAAAAAAATATTTATTAAAGAAAATCTTTATGTTATAGAAAATAATCGGTTCTTGAGCTTGAGGAATGGTATAAATTCATTAAATAATAGTTGCGGATGGATCAACCTAAGGTAAATCTAAAGGTATACATGTTTATTATTTTTATATTATAGAGGAATACTACTAGATGATATTACAAGGAACTGGATATCTAGAATTATTAAACATGATAATAATTTTAATTATATTGATCATATATTTCCAGGACAATGTTAATAATATACGAAATGTCCAAGATAGTTGTTAAAAAATATAGAGTTGAATCTAAAGGTTATTCACAAAAGCAAACAGTGATAAATAATCGAATGTAATAGGGATTAGAATAGATAATGAGAACTTTAGCCTTTCTCGCATTCAAGCTCCTAATATCTCCTCTCAGCACATTAACTAACTTTATTTCAATCATTCAACGGTTCCTAGTGTTATATAAAAGCTTTAAAATATTAATATACCTTCAATCCTCTTAAGTGTGACCTGCAGAAAAGTATACATAAACCTTTGACATACAAATCAATAACACATGACTTCAGAAAATGCAGTCTTAAAATAAAAAACATTTATTATAAATTTGAGTTTTTTATAAGAAATATATAATGTAGACTGTTATCAAGGAAGTAAAAAAAAATATTAAATAACTTTCATCATCTAAATCTCATAACATTTAATTGTAATCACGAACTTAAATAAGTGCAACAATGCACTTCTTTATAATTCAAGTACATTAGTAGCTGCCATTACTTGATAATTTTTTTAAATAACCATTAATATTTACTTATCAAATAAAAAAACTATAATTATAAAATAAATATTAACAGAAAACTGCAGGCTCTCCGAACCCACCAATAAAGGATTACGATAATTGTCCCTTTTGGCGTTACATAAAGAAAAGGGCAGAAATCTTATTGTAAATTTAAGGGTATAAATCACAACTTCTTTAGCATATTGATAATGAATTATAACATCAAAACATTGTTCGCATGTATGTAATTTTACTCATTTTTATTGACTATCCTATTACTTTCACATAACTATATATGAATTATATATTAAGGGAAAGTATTGCGATCGTGGCAATTTTCGAATTCCAGTTTTCAACAGAAAAACACGTTTTAGTGTCCCCTGAGTCCAAACAGCCCAGTCCCGTAGAAAGTTCTGTGGTGTGTGTGTGTGTGTGTGGGTGTGTGTGGTGGGTGGTGTGTGTGTGTGTGTGTGTGTGTGTGTGTGTGTGTGGTGGTGTGTGTGTGTGTGGGTGGTGTGGTTGTGGTAACTACCGGGTGAAAATGAAAATTCCTATGAAACTGAAATTACATATTTAAGACAACTATACGCCCAAAATGTTACAAGAAATTTTTCATCAAAATTAGCTAACCGGAAGATCTACTTTATACCATTCATTTTGCACCTTTGTACGATTTTCTCAAAAACAGCATAATCGATTTTGATTAAACTCTATATGTCGGTGTGAAATTTGATTGAAATAGTCTGACAGGACTTAAATGCCGATGTTTTAAATTTTCTTCCTCTAAAGTACCTTATATTCTGTAGATTATTTAAAAAGAACTATATTATCTTATTAGCATTGATAATTAACAGCTAAATATCTAAGTTGAGACAATTTGATAAAAAACCAAAAGAGAAAACTGAAAAAACAATTTTTGTGTTTTTGAACACAGGAATATACATAGATATATAGTATACCGTTGGATAAAAAAGTTAAAGGTTTTAGAAAAATATATTATCTAATTCAAGGAATTTTAAAGGTTAATGGAGAGTGATGAAAAGCTGATAAAACAAACTGGTTGTCGTAAATAATACAATAATAGATTATTTAATAAAATACATGTTTCTATTGACATACAAAATTATTAATTCTTTTACGATTCCTTTGCATCTTTAAATGTATTTAAAAATACTTGAATTGAATTCAACAACGGCCGTAATTGAAAGTCGTGTGTTTCAGAATTTTATTATATTGTTTTCATTTGTTTAGGTTTATTTTATCTTTATAAATTCTTAACTCAACTTAACTTATTAGGTTAATAATATTATTAATAAATTCAATATTATATATTATTATTACAAATGTATTTAACTCTAAGTTCAATTAGTGTTAAGGTAAAATATCTTGAATTTTGTATCTTAAGTATCACCGAAATAATTTAAAAATATATATAGCAAATGATTGTATGCAGGAAATAAAACTTTATTATGTTTATATCTAAAAATAATTGTTTTCATAAGCTCTGAAGCTTGCACCTATAAATAGGTTGTGTATCAGAAGCAGGATGAACTCGTTCCAGTAATTCCGACATTAATTGAACACAATCCTGGTGCCGTCAGTCAGGTTAAATTAACAGGCCATGGGAGAGGCTTCCTTCTACAACGAAACGTCCAATTAGTGTCAAATATGATTTAAAATTATTATTATTGTTCTACACTCTGATCAATACGAAAGGCCATTAGCGTTTGTAACATATGTTTATGCTTCTGTTGGTATACAGATGTCATGTGTGTACATAAATCTTATCCACCTAAAGCGAGTGTATATATATATATACGTACAACAGGATGTAAATACTTAAACTCTGTGATTTTTGCAGACATTTATTTTCATCATTCATGAAAAATTACCCATATGTTTTAAACTATGTGCAAGGTGGAAAGCTATTTATTTACGTACGCCAACAATATATTTTCAAATTCATAGATTCAAAGAAATTATGTAATTTTATTTGAATAAATATTAAAATATTACTTTCATTAACCTTTATATAAAATTTAAATAGGAGAAAGTATTGAGATCGCTAAAATTTTCTAATTCGAGTTTTCACGGGAAATATACAATTTAGTATCTCCTGAGTCCAAATAACCAAGACGCGTCTATGTGTATGTAGTATACCTAGCACAAAAACGAAAAGACGTACGGAACCTAAACAATGTACACGAGATTTTACTACTTTTTCACAAAAATCTGTATATCATGAATTTTTCGTATTTTTATGATTTTCCAAAAACCCGGCTTTAACAAGTCTGATTAAACTCGCTATATCGATATAAAATTAAATGGGCACTAATATTATGAAGGGTTTAATTCTTATTTAAATAGTCTTACAGTGCTTAAATGCCGAATTTTAAATTTCTTCCTTTATACTTTTTATATTCCAAAAAATTAACCATATCATATTTTTTAGTGTTGGTAAAAGTGGGGGAACAAGCCACGTCCGGTGTTCCTAGCTCATTGTAAATATTATATATACGTATGAATGTGACATGTTTTGTTTATTTATTTGTCAACTTCATTTATTTTATCTACAAATTTTGTTATTTAGTTTGGTTGCATTTTATGTAATTTGATTTTTCTTTTGTTTATATTGTAAATATTGCATGAATGGGATCCTTAAGCAATATTATTATTGTCCATTGTGACAAAATGAAATACATACGAATAAATAAAAAAAATAAAACAACAAAAAGTGTTGGTAAAAGCGGATAAATATAAAAGGGGGACGGATTGGATAACACCTAAAGAGAATAGAGAAAAACAATATTTTTTTCGAACATGAGAATAGCAATATACTTGTATAATAGGGGTCCTCACTACGTTTGCTATAGCATGCTATTTGTGTTATTTTGCTAAACTCATCGAGTTTCTACAGTTATTTCCTGAATAAACTTGATGGGTTTAGCACTATAGCACAAATAGCATGCTATAGCAAACGTAGTGAGTACCCCTAATATACCGTTGGACAGCTGAAGATTTTTGAAAAGTGTTGTCTTATATAGGAGGTTTTTTAAGATCATGTAAAGTGAGTAATAGGACATAAACTTATGACAAAAGCAACATATGTTTCCGGCAAAACAGAATATAAATCTTTAAACTTTTTTAAGCACTATTTAAAATATTTCTCAATTTGATTTTAACAACACAAGTAAATAAAAGTCAAACTGAAGTAAGTTGCCCACATCAGATTTTTTTCCGGTAGTTCTCAAATGGATTTAATTAACCACTACAAATCTGATACCTAAGGACTCCATCTTCCCAAGCGTCTTACTTGGAATTCTTACACAAGATTGAAATGGCAGAAACTGCTCGAAGAAACCGATTACTGCGTCTTACAAAAAACTCATTTACGTTTCACAATTCTCAAAGAGAAAAACGAGACATTTAGCGGCATAAAAAGTTTAATTTATGAAAAGAGACAAACCTTTTGTCATTATCTTTTTTTCTGTATAAATGAGCATATTTTATATGTGTGTGTATTATATATATATAAAGTAATATCTTTTTTTTTTCAATTAATATATTTATTTATTCGGATATATTACAATCTGTCACAATGGACAATAATAACATTGCTATAAGATTACATTCATAAAATATATACATACAAAAGGAAAGTCAAATAACATAAAATAAAACTAAAATAAATAAAGGTATATAATAACACAATTTATAAATTAAATAAATATAACGGTTAACAAAGAAATAAACAACACACTCATACTTATTTACAAAATTTACGATTTGCTGGGGAACTCCGGAAGGAGTCCGCCTTTCCTCCCACTTGTGGAAGGACAAGCAGAATCCGAGGGATCCCAGCGCCTCCCTCTCAGCCGCATCACTGGTCAGAGCCAGCGGAAGCTGAGTGAGGGCGCCGTAGAAAGTAATTTCTAAAAAAAGAATTTGCCAAAAATTATGTAATTTATGCAGTTCAAACATGTATATTATAAGTACAAAATACACTGATTTGGTGTTCATACATTGATCATAAAACTGTTTTTAGACTAATTCTCTTTACGGCCGGAAAAATTCGTAAAATATGATTAACTTTAATAGTAAGCAGATTGCAAAAAAAAAAAGAATAATGATCGAGTAGTTTTATCTATATTGTAAATATAAACGTAATACGATATGAAAGGCAGTTTTTTTTTTTTTATTAAATTTATTTCTAAACTTATTTATTAATGTAATTTAAGTACTACGAAAGGTATTTAACGCTATAAAGGTATGTATTGATAAAAGAAACTTTACATTTACTTATTATTCAGTATATTGTAAATTAATGCATAAATTATTTAGATAGTATTTATATATTTCTTTACATTATAATAGGATAATATCAATAAAAACTAAGAGGTATTTAGAGAATGTAGATTGAAAAATGGGGAATAAAATATAACTTTTACAGGTAATACATTATTAATCAGTATTGTAGGACTATTCATGGCTATCAAATTATAAGTTAACGTTTCAAGTAAATTTATCCATATGAATTTTTTATTTATAGGATAAAATCAATGTGAATTAGGAATCCTATTTATAATTTTACTTTCTTTGTTTATAGCGATTTCATAAACAAGACCATATGGAATCCATTTTGCCTTGGGCAAATTTTGAAACTGTTTGGATATTTGCCATGTGATAGAATAACCACGAACTGAAGACTTCTTAATCCTGTTGATAACAGTTCCTCGTGTTACTCGGATAGACGACGGTGTCCGATCTAGAGAACGATCCAAACGATTCCATTGTGTGAGTGGGTCCCTTAATCGTTATCACAGAAGTCTGTATTCGAGAATTGCCTTTTCACGCCTCATTTCTCAGTATCTATTCAATACAGTGTATTTGTATTTATAAGAACTATTTTTTTAATCCAGCCACAATCTCTTGTATAATTATCATCATTATAAAAACAATCTTGTGCGGACAACATGAAGAATTCTCTTTAGCTTCGTTCGGAAAATATGTTTTAGATTAAATAATATAATAGTATACAATAATAAATCGCTTAAGTTTATGCCCTCTTCGTTAATTTGCATCAGCTCCCACAACTTTGTAAACAGTATATTATTTTCTTCTCAATCGTTTAGCTCTCCAATGGTATATTATACATCTAAACTACTATTCTAATGTTCTTTTTTCTACTATCATGGGGTCGTCAGTCTACCATCCTTAACATTCTTACCGAATATAAGTTAGTCTTCTTATTTTGTTTTTATTAAAATTTATACATGGCTCACTTAAAAACGAAAATAGTTTAATCATTTATGATGTCGATGCATGTACAAGCTTTGTAATTGTTATTGTTTTCATTAAATGTGATGAGTAATAACATGCCGATTATTGCCTGTACGGATGCACTATTTGTTTTTGTAAGATTGTTTTATTTGTTAATTGAGTGTTAACAATAAAGGAGATAAGAAAAAAATTTTATGTTCAGAAAAAAATGCCTTAATAGTTATTTATACTTGAAATAAATAAATAACTTCAGTTGATTATCGAATTACTTACATGTACGTTTATATCTAGCAAGTTTTATAAATGCTAATAAGATGATATGGTTATATTTTTGAAATTACAAAATTAAACTTATTTTACGGTGAGAAAACGAAAATGAAATAAACCAAATTACTATAAATTCCATTAAACTTCACACCGATAAAGCGAGTTTAATCAAAATCTTTTTGGCCATTTGTTTTTAAAGTGAAAAAAAATATGTGCATTATAAAAAGTGGCTCTTCTGGTTTGCCAGAGTTGGTTAAAATGTTGCTGTAACATCTTATATTATTTATGAGGTTAATTATCTAATCAGACGTCGGGGACAATTTCGAGTTTCTATTTATTTTTTCAGATGTTTTCATGAGAATGTGAATGAAATTATTCAATCTCCACCCTTTCACACTCAACTTGACTATAACTTTATTATTGGGTTTACTCAACTTGTTTGAATCTTACTCCAATTTTACTTCGGCCGACTTATTGATGCCAAAATTATATCTTTTCCAGAAATTGATACCCCTCCAGATTTCCTATTGGTGATTATTGCAACAGGGGGGTATGCATTGCTATATTTAAAATAATTTTAATTTTAATTACATTTTTTTTTAAATCATAAAATATACCGAAGTCATGATATAAAACCTAAACTTTTCTTATTCTTCATTATTAACAATTTTAAACAAAGGTTATCAGACAACAAATATAGATATGTATACGGATAGTTGGTAAAAGAATTATTGACAAAACCCGTATATTTTTATGACATTAAAAAATGCCAATCGTACCATAGAAAATAAATTTAATAAGGAACAGAATTATGTTAAAATAACTGATAAATCTTGAACACAACGACCAATGCTGAGTTTCGTCCTTAAATAAAGAAGAGTTTGGGGCGGTGTCATAGACAATTATTATGGTATTTTTATGACACCCTTGTCGGCAACGCAACTTGCTGAGACCTTGGAAAACCCGACGGTAATACCCAAGGTGAAGGTAAGTGGATTTTGTACTTTTGCCGAATAATTCTTATTATTATTAATTTGCTTACTATCATAATCATTTAATGATGTACCGAAACTCTCCCTAAACATTCTCAATTCATAACAGTCAATTATGAAATAATATATCGCTAATGGCAGTATCGAGTTCCAAGAAAATAATCGGGAGTCATTTGTGAGAAAAATATATAATTTTCCCTACGTTTCGGCTAAAACATTTGAGCAATAATCAGGGCTGCAAACATCAAAACAACAAAAAAGATATCAATAAAATATGACAATGAAAAATTATGAATGTAGTGACAATGAAATTAAAAAGATTACAGGCATGCAGAAATTTTAAGATAATGTTAAGTATGAAATCAAATTAAGAAATAAATAGAGAGGTAAAAAATATAAATATATATATATGTATATATACCCTAGCGTTTTGAGCCGTCTAAGTCAATTTTTTCGGTTCTGAACTGTGCTTTCTCCTAAAACGTTGTCATCATCACACGGCATATTTTGAATAACATCTGTGCCAGAGGGTTTCCACTTCGGAAACAAACTATCATTAAAGGACAAACATATTTTTTTCTCTTCTATTTGGAGCAAGTAATATACCACTTGAAGAAAAACCATCTCGGTTAAAACTGTTGCATACAAGCACCTTCACTTTTTAGAATATGTAATCATTATTAACCAGGTAAACATGATTTTATAAAGACTTGAAGACTAGAAAATCAGTAGCACTGGATTTATTTTCATATTTTATCCTATAGCACGTAGTATATATATATATATATATATATATATATATATATATATATATATATATATATATAAAAAAAAAAAACCTGTACCACTACAACCCATGTAGGGTCTTGGGCTCAGTACATATAGAGATTCGTACTGTTTCTAGGCCAACGACAGTGCAATGAGATGATTAGGCCTTAATCACGCTCAGCCGCCAGGTTTTTCCCCAATTAATTTGGGTACCCACTTTATAGAGGCTGGGTCTGCCCCAGGAGGGTCTCCATACCCTAGGGTCGCCCCCCGACTGAATTAACAGAATAAATAATATTTCTGCCACAGCCGGGATTCGAACCCAGGACCCGGAGCACAGCAGACTAGTGCTCTATCCACTAGACCACGCCGCTCCTATATATATATATATATATATATATATATATATAATAATAATAATAATAATAATAATAATAATAATAATAAATTCTTTATTTATTCTGGGACAAGTCCCTTCGGAATAATGTTACAGACAAATTAAATTAGAGCTTCAATGTCTTAGAGTAAAAAAAAAAATATATATATAATAAAATAGATAAATAAAAAGCAACAGAAATGACAAAGAAAATGAATAATAGTTATAAATTCGTAGGTAGCTTCTTACAATAATTTAGAAAAACAAACAAAACAAATTAGACAAGAATAAAAAAACAAAAATATCTTCATATATACATTGCAAAATAAATTATGCATAAAATAAAATTCATAAATCTTTAACATATAAAATAAAATGTGATAAGTAATCGTTTCTCTCTGCCGTTTTTATTGAAATTTGCAAATCACTTGAGGTCATTTGAAAATTGGATAGACAGGAAGTGTTTGAATAAACGGGATTTGAAGGTAGGGAGAGTATTGGAATGACGGATATAAGAAGGAATAGAATTCCATATGGACGAGGATCGGATAAGGAAAGATCTGTCGAAAGCTGCGGTTCGATGAGGTGTTATATACAGGTCTGAAGACCGTGAACGAGTGTTGCGGGAGTGGATGGAGGATTTAAATGAAAGTATATCAGATATGTACGATGGACGTTGAGATCGGAGAACTTGGAAGAGAAAGGATGCCAGGAAGTACTTAGAGCGGTAGGATGGGTAAAGCCACTTTAACTCCTCGTAGAATCGGGTTACAGAGGTGTCCCTGGATATTCCAAAGATGAAACGTACCAGACAGTTAAATAATCGTTTTAGTTTAGCTTCGAGATACCCAGAGACACCCCCATACACCGCGCAACAGTAGTCAAAGTGGGGGAATATTAGTGAGCAAACCAAAAGTCTGCGGGTTTCTAATGGAAGAAGGTGACGATGGTGATTTAGGAGTTTTAAGATGGAAATTGTGCGTCGAGAAATTTCGGAAACGTGGTTTTTCCAGGAAAGAGATTGGTCAAGGGTTATTCCAAGGTTTCTGACGGTTTGATGGAATTTTATAGGTTCATTATTTAAAAACAATGTTGGGATTAAGGAAAGGGTTTTGAGGAGTGGATTGGAACCTATTACAATCGCCTTAGTTTTATCTGCATTTAACTTTAACTTGTTGTCAGCTGCCCAGCAACTAATTCGGTTTAAATCATCCTGGAGCTTTTCTGTTGCTAGTAATAGGTCCGACGGAGGGAAGGAGAGGTAAATTTGGAGGTCATCCGCATACAAATGGTATTGGGAGTGATGGATATGGGAGGAAAGATCGTTTATGTAGATAGCAAAGAGGGTAGGAGATAGTGATGATCCCTGAGGAACACCACATGACAGAGGCAGAGTCCTGGAAGGAGGTTGGTCTGGGACTACCACATACTGAGAGCGATCGGAGAGGAAGGACTTGAACCAGTGCAGAGCACTGTTGGATAAGGGAAGATTTTGTAGTTTGGTAAGAAGAATTGTATGGTCAACAGTATCAAATGCCTTGGAAAAATCTAGCAGGACAAGGATAGTAAGTTGTTTATGTTCAACGGCAGATTGTAGGTCGTGAGTTATTTTTAGGAGAGCGGATTGCGTTGAATAACCAGGTCGGAAGCCGGATTGGAGGGGATTAATAAGAGATCGTTCTTCTAGGAAATTCGATAATTGATTTTGTACAAGACGTTCTAGTGATTTGGAGAGATTAGAGAGAAGAGAAATAGGACGGAAGTCAGACGGTGAGGTAGGATTTGGGATCTTATTTAGTGGTCGTACTAAAGCGGTTTTCCAATAAGAAGGGAATATGGAGTTTTGCAAGGAAAAATTGTAAATATGATATAAAACTGGTATAAGGACTGGAAGACAGGATTTTATTAGTTTTACTGGTATGTTGTCAGGTCCGTAATCGTTAGTGTGGGATTTAAGAATAACTGTCAACAATTCGTCATAGGAAATATGGGTGAAAAAGAAACTTTCTGGATTAAAACTGTGGTGTTCAATATCGGTAGTGGATGATGGGTCTTGAGATAAGGATACGAAATGCATGTTGAGATCGTTTGGTGGGACAGGAATGGAATAGCAGTTATTGGATTCTGGAAGGGATTATTTTCGGAGGATTTTCCATTTGGATTTAGGATCTGGGGCATTGGACAAGGCACTGTGGATGTAGAGGGATTTCGCACGTCGCACTGCATCCTGTGTTCTGTTCCGAAGTTTTTTAAAACTAGCGTAGTCATCTGGAAAGCGAGTGCGGCGAAATTTACGTCTAGCTGCTTCTCTTCTTTTCATCAGATCCTTCAGTTCAGGAGTCAGCCAAGGAGCAGTGGGACGGCGTAAGGTTCGGGTTTTGAGAGGGGCATGGGTGTCAAGTATGGTTTTTAGATTTGAGGTGAGAGTTGATACCATAGGATCGATTGAATCATAGGAGTATATGGCATCCCAATGGAGTGTTTCGAGATCCGTTAGAAGGGATTCGTAGGAAAGGATGTCCAAACTACGATAGGTGACTACTTTAGGAGTGAAGGATTTTATGGGTAGATCGTATGAAATCTCTATGAGGTCATGTGAAGATAGAAACGGGACCGGGTGCTGAGAGGATGAAAGGACCTTTACAGATGAATCGGTTATGTGAAGATCCAGCCAGGAGTCGGAGAATTGCGTATGATGGGTGGGGAAGTATGGAACTAGATATAGATTTAGAGAAAACAGTAGGTTTACCAGGAAGGATTTATCGTGTGATTCAGAGATCATATTAACATTGAAATCTCCGGAGATGATGATGTTGGAGTACTTGGAGACGAATTGGATTAGGGAAGATTCAAAAAGGGTATCAAATGGAACATGAGGAGGTCGATAAACAATAGCATAAAGGAGAGGAGATGAAATAGTTGAGATTTCCACAAACAGGTATTCGATATGAGGATGATCAGGAGAAGGGGATTGGAGAAGGATTCTGGCCTTGAGACTATCGTGTATATACAACCCCACTCCACCACCCCTGCGATCAGATCTGTCATGGCGAAGTAAGGAATAATTGGTGAGGGATACATGGGAGGAAGGAATAAAAGGTTTTAACCAGGTTTCAGATACTGCTATGATGTGGTAAAAATTGTCAAGAAAATATTTTTGAAATTCATCATAGTGGGCAATAAGGGATTGCGCATTAATGTGACATGAGGTGAAAATATTAGTCATGACCGCTAAGGTGGGGATCGGAATAATTGTGAAAGGATTGGAAGTTAAGAGGTAAGTAATTGCAATTTCTTAAGATGTACATCATTTCAAAAGCATACACAGAGTATATAGCGAGCAAAACATAGTAAAAAAATAAAGCAAAGAAAAATGATAATTTTAAAATAAAATAAAAATTTATACTATAACTTTTAGAAGGTAATAAAAAAAAAAAATAAAAAATACATACATAGACAGATAAAAATATTAAATAGAATATGGCAATAAAAAGAATGTGGATATAAATAAAAATATCCAATAGGAAATTTAATAATTTAAAAAAAAAAAAAAAAAGAAGAAAACCTTAGACTACAAATTTTAGAAAACAAATAAAATAATAATAAATACAGGCTGATAGAACAATAATAACGATTATAAAGATAAAAAGTAGATGGTAATAAGAAGAATGTGGATATAAAATAAAAAATATCCCAAAGAAACTCTGATAATTTTAAAAGAAAATATAAATTTAGATTAAGTTTTAGAAAAGAGAAAAAATAGATAAAATAACTGCAGGCAGATAGAACATATAGATAATGATTATAAAGGTTAAAAAGTAAATAAAATATTAAAACTAGAATAGTGTGGATGTAAGATAAGAATATTCCAGGGCTAATTGGTAGCTTTAAAGTTGAATTTAAATATAGGCTAAAAGGTTCATGAAAACTAAATAAAATACAGGTATATAGAACATAAAGATAAAGATGATAAAGGTAAAAGATAAAATAGAATAAAGGTAAGTGAAATATTAAAACAAAAAGATTGTGGATATAAATTAAATGAGAAATTGGTAATTTTAAAGGAAAGTATAAGTTTAGGCTAAAAGTTTGAGAATGACATAAAATACAGGTAGATAAAGCATAAAGATAATGAAAATAAGGATGAAAACAATTAAATTGAATAAAACAATAAGAAAAATGTCGATATAAAATGAAAATATTCCAAACTAACAAACTAAAATTTGTAACTTTTAAAGAGCGAGAAAAAATAAACGAAAATAAAAGGTCTTTTAAGATAAAATAAAGTAAATGTCTAACTATATATTGGTGACCTGAAATAAAATTTCAAATAAAAACATTTAAATCTGACGGATTGTTTATTATTATCGCTGGGCACCCATCGGCTTTCCGGCACCTCACTCGACCCCCACTGAACCAAACATACTTTATTTTAGCAGACACCTTTTTCTGCCTCGCCAGCCAGTAGAGATGTTTGTTAGTGGGTGTCATCGCCTCGCTGACGTAGACGGAATAGCTATCATTTTCCTCCCAGCCTAGGTGGCGCGTTGAAAAATTTCTTTTTATTCTTCTCTGCCGCACCATGTCGTCTTTCAAAGTCCGTCGAACGAAACGAGCGATAATGGTGCCCGGCGTACCAGGTTCTTTGGGCCTGAGACGTATCGCGTGATCGAGATCTGCCGGGTTGAGCTGGACGCCCAGGCCCGCGCCGACGCTGAGTATCGTTCCTACGACGGTCTCGCCCGGCCTTTCCGGTATGCCTCTTATTTCAATAGTGTTACTTAGCTGGTTTTGCTCAGCGTTATTTAAACGGCTTTCTAGAACAACTATTTTTTCTTTTAAACAATTATTTTCAAGTGTTAATTTTTCCACCTGATTTTTTTGTTCTTCCAAGAGGTTTTCTATTTTTTGTAGCCTTTCCATGTTTTCAAAAGAAAACTCAGTTTGTTTTTGTAGGGCTTCCTTAATTTCCTTAAGCTCCTCTATCCCTTGAAGCTTAGCCTTCATTCCCCTGACCTCCTCTGCCAGCGCCTTCAGAAGGTCAGTCATAGAACTAGGCTCAGGGGCTGGTGATATCTGCGATGATGCCTCGCATTCAGGACATATCCATGTTTTATAAGTTTCTGGGTCCGCATATTCCAATTTAACACACTTCGTATGGAACGACTTTTGACAGGTTATACACTGTACTCGTAATTTGTCATCGCGACCAGTTGACTTATTGCATAATTTGCAGTTAACCATTTTTACAAAGTTTATTATAAATTATAATAAACGAAAACTGAAATATTTACTATGTAATAGAAATAATACTCTGTATTTACGCCGAGCGCGATGGGATTACAGCTAGTAAATAACGGATTGTCCCCACTACTACTGTACTCTGGCTCACAAACTCTAAAATTTTTCTTTTTCTTTTTTTTCTATTTCGGAATTTAGCAATAACAATTAGACTATATGTTACCTGGTTGAGGTATCCTATGTTTGACAGAATTTCACTTAAAGATAAACAACGTAGATGTTCAAATAGAAGCAGAAGCTAGAGACACAAAACTAACAACCTTATCCTATCAGAGATACTCTAAGACTGATTTATTTTCATATTTTATCCTATAGTACGTAATATATATATATATATATATATATATATATATATATATATATATATATATATATATATATATATATGTATATATAGGTATAATCTGTACCAATGATATTATATTTACTTAGCTTACTTTGAGCTATTTCATTATTAACCAGGTAAACATGATTTTATAAAAACTTGAAGACTAGAAAAATCAGTAGCACTGGATTTATTTTCATATTTTATCCTATAGTACGTAATATATATATATATATATATATATATATATTATATATATATATATATATATATATATATATATATATATATATATAGGTATAATCTGTACCAATTACATTATATTTACTTAGCCTACTTTGAGATATTTCATTATTAACCAGGTAAATATGATTTTATGAACACAAATAGGCTAAAATTGGAATATCAAATAACGCTACGAACTATTTTATAATCCAATATAAAAAATAAAAAAAAATGTTAGTATGTTACTCACCATTAAAAAAAATACACTGATGTTAAATATGACAGAGGTATATTTTTTCAACACGAAAACAAATCCAGTTACAACGCGTACTTGTCAACTCAAAATGGTAAACATTACTCGAAATGGTTGTAAACATTTACGTAGCAGGAAGATGGAAATATGTAAGAGGTAGGGGCGGAAACAGGCTCAGTTTAGTACCAAGCATTTATCACCCCCTCAACAAATCCTAACTCCTCTGTTAATGTTGTAAACAACGAGAGAGGGGCAGACAGAATATTGAAATCAGCCATCAGAAAATTAATATGAACATGAATCCTTGTACTAAAACTGGTTTCGTAATGTAAAATAATATTTTTATATAATTGTAGCAGTTGCTAAGGTTAAATCACATTTATTAGATTATGAATGAAATAAATTAGTAAGTTTGACAGAAATATTTTTCTATTTTTTAGTAAAAGTAAATGTATCAATTTAAAAAAAAAAAAAATAAAAAAACTTATAAATTATTACACAATGGTTTATTACTTTAGATTATCTCACAATGCTATATTTTAATATATCAAAATAAAGGCGTTACTCACTAAAAATTTCTTAAAAAATGTGATTATTATATTTAAACTAAAACTGTTCTCTAGGCTAAAATTGGAATATCAAATAACGCTACGAACTATTTTATAATCCAATATAAAAAAAAAAAAAATGTTAGTCTGTTACTCACCATTAAAAAAAATACACCGATGTTAAATATGACAGTGGTATATTTTTTCAACTCGAAAACAAATCCAGTTACAACGCGTACTTGTCAACTCAAAATGGTAAACATTACTCGAAATGGTCGTAAACATTTACGTAGCAGGAAGATGGAAATATGTACGAGGTAGGGGCGGAAACAGACTCAGTTTAGTACCAAGCATTTATCACCCCCTCAACAAATCCTAACTCCTCTGTTAATGTTGTAAACAACGAGAGAGGGGCAGACAGAATATTTAAATCAGCCATCAGAAAATTAATATGAACATGAATCCTTGTACTAAAACTGGTTTCGTAATGTAAAATAATATTTTTATATAATTGTAGCAGTTGCTAAGGTTAAATCACATTTATTAGATTATGAATGAAATAAATTAGTAAGTTTGACAGAAATATTTTTCTATTTTTTAGTAATAGTAAATGTATCAATTAAAAAAAAAAAAAATTATAAATTATTACACAATGGTTTATTACTTTAGATTATCTCACAATGCTATATTTTAATATATCAAAATAAAGGCGTTACTCATTTAAAATTTCTTAAAAAATGTGATTATTATATTTAAACTAAAACTGTTCTCTACTAAAATTATATATTTAGTATCACATTATTGTAATATTATTACTTTACGTTTCATAGTATTTTGATTTATTTTCATATTACTGCACCCAAACTAAAAAATTTATGTCAAAATCAAGCATAAAATAAATACAATTGTCATTGATTTCCACCAGCAAAAGACTTCGAAACTTCAATTGATAATATATAAATAATATGATAATAAATAAATGATTTTAGAAGAAAATAGTTCTAATTTAAATATGATAATGATTTTATACTCTTCGGGGGTAGTAATTTTAATATAAATTGAAAAATGTTATTCCCTTTTCATTAAATACTCAGATTTACGTATCTTGAAACTTGAAGTCTTAATGGGTAGTTATTATAAGAAATAATACACCTACGAAGTTGGTATTTTATTGAATACAAAAAAAGTTTGATAATTGCCAGGGAAATTCCGAATCATCAATAAAACATGTACGGTGAAAAAAATAAAATAAAAAAAAAATATATATATATATATATATATATATATTTTATTTATTTATTTATTTATATATATATATATATATATATATATATATATATATATATATATATATATATATATATATATATATATATATATATATGTTGGATACAAGGCTCAGTAGCTGCGTTCCCAAAGGTTCGTTACCGACTACACTATTAATTTTAATCGCGCTCGCTCAAATATGGGTTTATTATAACTTTTTCGTATTTATTGGATACAAGGCTCAGTAGCTGCGTTCCCAAAGGTTCGTTACCGATTACACTATTAATTTTAATCGCGCTCGCTCAAATATGGTTTTATTATGACTTTTTCGTATTTATTGGATAAAAGGCTAAGTAGCTGCGTTCCCAAAGGTTCGTTACCGATTACACTATTAATTTTAATCGCGCTCGCTCAAATATGGTTTTATTATAACTTTTTCGTATTTATTGGATACAAGGCTCAGTAGCTGCGTTCCCAAAGGTTCGTTACCGATTACACTATTAATTTTAATCGCCCTCGCTCAAATATGGTTTTATTATGACTTTTTCGTATTTATTGGATACAAGGCTCAGTAGATGCGTTTCCAAAGGTTCGTTACTGATTACACTATTAATTTTAATCGCGCTCGCTCAAATATGGGTTTATTATTACTTTTTCGTATTTATTGGATACTAGGCACAGTAGCTGAATTACGGGGGGTTCTTTCCCGACCAGTCTATTAATTATTCGTGCGCTCACTCAAATATGGGTTTATTATAACTTTTTCGTATTTATTGGATACTAGGCTCAGTTGCTGTGTTACGGGGGGTTCTTTCCCGACCATTCTATTAATTATTCGTACGCTCGCTCAAATATGGGTTTATTATAACTTTTTCGTATTTATTCACTATTAGGCTCAGTTGATGCGTTGCGGGGGTTGCTATCCCAATTATTCAATTTATTTTAAGTGCTCTCGCTCAAGAAGAGGTTTATTTTAACTTGTTCGTATTTACTGCATACTACGCTCAGTCGCTGCGTAACCAGTTACAGATTATACTATTAATTTTAATCGCGCTAACTCAAGTAGAGGTTTATCAAATAAGAATCTACTTATAAAATCGTTCTGTTTAGCTGATTATTATCAAACTCTAAAATATTAACCAAAAAGATAACTTACTATCCTGAAAAAAAGGATAAGCGGTAACCCAATACATGAAAAGTTACAAAAAACACGAAATAAACATAAATTAGACCAACTGACTAAAAATACATTAACACATTCACTAACAAAACTCCCGAAACACAAATACAGAAATTAGCATAGAAAAGAAACACGAATTTATAATAAACCCATAATTGATCGAGCGCGATAACAATTAATAGTGTAATCGGTAACGAACCTTGGGAAAGGCAGCTACTGAGCCTAGTATCCAATAAATACGAAAAAGTTATAATAAACCCATATTTGAGCGAGCGCAAGAATAATTAATAGACTGGTCGGGAAAGAACCCCACGTAACGCAGCAACTGAGCCTAGTATCCAATAAATACGAAAAAGTTATAATAAACCCATATTTGAGTGAGCGCACGAATAATTAATAGACTGGTCGGGAAAGAACCCCTCCTAACGCAGCTACTGTGCCTAGTATCCAATAAATACGAAAAAGTTATAATAAACCCATATTTGAGCGAGCGCTATTAAAATTAATAGTGTAATCGGTAACGAACCTTTGGGAACGCAGCTACTGAGCCTAGTATCCAATAAATTCGAAAAAGTCATAATAAAACCATATTTGATCGAGCGCGATTAAAATTAATAGTGTAATCGGTAACGAACCTTTGGGAACGCAGCTACTTAGCCTTTTATCCAATAAATACGAAAAAGTCATAATAAAACCATATTTGAGCGAGCGCGATTAAAATTAATAGTGTAATCGGTAACGAACCTTTGGGAACGCAGCTACTGAGCCTTGTATCCAATAAATACGAAAAAGTTATAATAAACCCATATTTGAGCGAGCGCGATTAAAATTAATAGTGTAGTCGGTAACGAACCTTTGGGAACGCAGCTACTGAGCCTTGGATCCAATAAATACGAAAAAGTTATAATAAACCCATATTTGAGCGAGCGCGATTAAAATTAATAGTGTAGTCGGTAACGAACCTTTGGGAACGCAGCTACTGAGCCTTGTATCCAACAAATACGAAAAAGTTATAATAATCCTATATTTGAGCGAGCGCGATTATAATTAATAGTATAATCGGTAACGAACCTTTGGGAACGCATCTGCTGAGCCTACTATCCAATAAATACGAAAAAGTTAAAATAAACCTCTATTGATAATATTTTCGCCCGCGATTATAAAACTAAAAAAAAAACGAATCCCGCTAATCCGACTACCAGACCTTGTATCGCAAATGTCTTAAAATTAAAGTATCGGTTATACTTATTATTATATTCGTGACTAATTATATGTAGAAAGGCCCCTGAGAACATTTAACAAGCCACAAGATTTAAAAACACAAGGTGTAAGGGTATTAAAATAACCATTAAAACATAAAATTATGTTAATTTGATTTTTATTATTTTATTGAAATCGAAAAAGGTTGAATTTGAAATGGAAAAGGTTGAATTTGACTTGGAAAAGGTTGAATTTGACTTGGAAAAGGTTGAATTTGACTTGGAAAAGGTTGAATTTGACTTGGAAATGCTATATATAGCTTTATAAACAGTTATAACTCTAATATTGTTATTTGGAAATAATAAACCGTTGTGTAATAATTTGCAGCGTTTATTTTTAACACTATCATTATTTCTTAGTTCTTGAATTGATATTATTAATCGAGGTTAATGAAAGTCGTGTGTTGTTGGTACTCAATGTATCATTATATGTCTTATGTGTCATTATTTTATTATCTGTAAGCATAGCGTTAATGTTGTCTCAAGTTCTATTACTAATGTCCTCATTGAGGTTAAATGTAATATTACCTAATAAAAAATAAAATAATCCCTAGTGCAAAAAAATAAATAAATGAATTAGAATGTAAGTTTATTCTTAATTTTCACACTTAAAAATATATCGTCTACTTATTTCAGCACCGTTTACGATACCCCTTAAGGCAATAACTCTTTGAGGTAACAATATACTTTAACTACTTAAATTCGATGAAGAAAAGCATCTTAAATGGCTTTCAATTTCCATTTCTGAGAGAAGGGTTGTACAATAGGCTTGTCCCTCGAACTAGTACTTTCAAGAACTTAAAGGACAGGGCTATCTCTGATAGCTTAGGGCTGGTTTACAAGTAGTTTCTCACTACACAACGGGTCCTTATCGTGACTTAGGGAACAATAATAGGTTTCGGCAAAAGGCCCTTTCCCGCAGAAACCATATTAACAATATTAACGTTTCCTGTTCACTACGAAGGTATAACGTATCACTCACTATACAATTTCCTTCTACAATTCTCTTCCAGTTTCCCTCTCGTATCATTTCGTATAATCATCCAGGGAGGAAGAAACATTTCAACAATAAATCAGAACTTAATATAACAAAAGTTCGTATATAAAAATAGTTAAAATAAAAACTCATAAGCAGCAGTAATCTTTCACAAAATATCTATTATCAAGAAAAAAAATCAAATTAAAGTATCCACTTTTGAGCAAAATAAACCCATTATTTTATAATTATTTGTCTTAGGAAAAAGCCTTTGATGTTCAGAATTAGAACACCTATAACTGCTCTTCATATGACATTCAAAAATTAATTGTAACCGTTTCCACGTTTCCAAGTCAAATATAACCTTCTCCATTTTTAATAGAACGTTTTCCAAAGCAGAAGTAATCTTTTCCAATTCAAATTTAACCGTTTATATAACTACTTCCATTTAAAATGTAACCTAACAAAGTAACAAAACTAAAATATATATTTACAGATTTATTCCATAAGATTATAAATAAATGATTAATATTTTATTTCAGGTAAGGTATATAGATAAATATTTGTGATGCGTACACCAGATATTTCCTTTTATAACATGCAATCCTCGTATGAGCTCGTGAAAAAGCTTTGATAGAAATTAAATTATTTCTCAAGAATTAGGTAAATATCATTTACATGCTTAGACTAAAAAAAAAAAAAAGAAGTAAATTAGTATATAAAAGTAATTAATGTAAAAACTCATTAGCAGCAGTAATCTTTCATGAAATATCTCTTATCAAGAAAAAAAAAACAAATTTAAAATATCCACTTTTGAGAGAAATAAACTCGCTATTTTATATTTTTTTGTTTTAGAAAAATGCTTTTGATATTCAGAATTTGAACACATAAATGATCTTCATATAACACGTAACCGTTTCCAACTCAAATGTAACCTTCTCTATTTTTAATATAAGTTTTCCCAAAGCAAAAGTAACCTTCTCCATTTTAAATGTAGCTTTGTTTAGAACAATTGACTTAGAAAATATTACATCTGAAATGAAAAGGGTTACATTTGAAATAGAAAAGGTTAAATTGGACTTGGAAATATTATATACGGGACTATGGTCATGTCCAAATATAGTTTAAAAAAATTGTAGATTTATATATTATTATTCATTCTTATATTCAAAAAATAAAAACAAAATAACATATCGCTCCATTGGCAGCCAAAAGTTGTGAAACATTTTGATAGAGTATCGTATACCAAACGAATTTTTTTAATTTTTTTATTTTTATACTCTAAGACTCTAAAGTTATTTTAATTTTTTGTAATATTATTCTTAATGGACAAGTCCCAGAATAAATAAAGAATTTATTATTATTATAACAAGGAACTTAGTGAACCTAGTACATAAACAATAGATTAAATAAAGCATTTGTTTTTGTTTTTATATTTTATTGAAATTTACAACTGTATAGGAATACATCAAGTAAATATGCTGATAAAAGATAGTGTACATGAAAAACGTGATAATCAATCTAAACAAGAAGGTCTCGAGGCCAACTTCTGTTCAGACGCCTCGGACGATTGTCGGGAATTGAAGAGGAAGCAAGGATTGAAATTAGTGGGTTAGAGTAGGATTGGAGTTTGTCATGGAAGGATTGATACCTGGTTCGGGCCAATTCTTGCTACAAAGGGAATATTAAGGTCTTTATGGATAAGCTTATTCGTGACAAAATAAGGAGCGTTTAGGATTTTTCGGATTTTGGATCGGCCAAGATCACGCTCAACCGCCAGGTTTTTCCCCTTTTTTGGGTACCCACTTTGTAGAGGCTCGGTGTGCCCCGGGAGGGTCTCTACGCCCCAGGATCGCCTTCATATTATTATGAATACATATAACTCATATAAAACTAAAGAACAAAGAGAATTAATATTTTCCTAGGTTTTCCTAACAAAGTAACAGAACTAAAATATATATTTACAGATTTATTGCATAAAGTTATAATTCAACTGATTAATATTATATAACAGGTAAGCTAAATAGATAAATATTCGTGATGCGGACAACGGATTTTTTTGTCTTACATACAATCCACTTAAGAGCCATTAAGAAAACATCGACTGAAATTAAATTTGTTCTCAAGAATTCAATAAAGATCATATAAATTCGAGAACAGCGTTAACATGCTTAGATAAAAAAAAAGGGTGTAAATTACATTTAAAAATAAAACTGTAAGAATGGCTAATGACAAAATTAACAATTCCAGTGACGAACCGAGTGGTATAGGCAAAACAATTAGCAATACGAAATTATACAAAACCCTATCAGCCTTTGTAGATACAACCAGAGCCCGGGACTGTGTTATGATGAAAGGCGTTGATCATTCAGAACCTTATCAATAATAAATGTGGCGGCGATAGGTAGCTGCTTGTTTGAACTATGACACACCAGGGACCGGCAATACATCTCACACCACATCACCTCACAGTAAGTACACCTGGTTCACCCAGCTCTGTCAATAGATATATTTCGTTCAAAAAATCAATAACATTAAATCATATTCATTTCAAATGTGATTAAGATAAAGTAATATTATACATATATATTTTTTTCCATTGCACTATATATTTATTGTCTTTTGATAAATTAAATACAAGACCTGGACATGTGGCTGACAAATGGGCTCTATTAATCCTTCTGATTCGGGTTCCATCTTTTCTATCC